>JAPMAF010000358.1:0-15227 GCA_026537445.1 Silvatares holzenthali | reverse complement strand
GTAGAACGTTGAAAATGCAATAATTTAAATATTATTTTTGTCAAAATTCAACTCCATCTCTACAATTGTTACATTGACTAATAATATTTTATTTTGTCGCTTCAACCTACACAGTATCAATAATTCATTTACTCTTTGTACATCCTAAAATTTGAGAGAAAGAGTTGCGTTAGGTCTAAAAGCAAGCTCAAAAGCCTGTCAAACCTCATAAGGCTTACTGTTTTTTTATAAAATAAAGTAACAGAAAAAATATAAATCATTCGCAAAGCTCTGTTTATTTTTTCACGTTTTTACATAGTCCACCGCATAATAAATACTGCTTTGTCTATCGCTCAGTTTATAAGAAATAATTAAATCAATTACGTTGGATATTTCTTTTCAAAGCATCATCAATTATATATTTGCTGATAAAAATGGGACGATTATGAATAGATTCAATCGGATTGCAGAAAATGTTTTTCGGAGTAAAGATTATGAAAGATTAAGGCTTTATACGTAGCTTATACGAATTATGTTTTCCTAGCGATACAAATATAAAAATATACCGTGGCAACTCTAAGCCGTACATATGTTATGTAAGTTATGTATTGTTTAGTAGATATGTTACAAAAATTTATCAATTTTTATTAGAATAAATATACAATGATTTTCTTTAACATTTCTAACTGAAAACAAGGCATGCTTTAAACTATTTTTCTTTCTTATTTGTTCAATGGAATGATGGAATGGTGTGAAAAAAATACATGATGTAGTGCTTTGTATGTAACTCTGTTTCCCCTAATCATTTATTTTACTCAAAACTAGCATCATAAATAAATATAGATACACCGGAAATATCGTATCTTTAATATGTCAATAAAAAAACTTTCTTTTAAAATGTATCATAGTTTTGTCAAATTAATTAATCTTCGAAAACAATCCCAATCTATGCTTTGAACATCGAAGTGGCATTTTTCTTATCAATTAAATCATCCATATAATAAATAAATAAAAACAGAACTGGTCTGAGATAACATAATTCTGTTTATTATGTTATCTTCATTTTAGCGATTATTTATTTAATAAATTCAACATGTTTCGGCCATAGACTGGCCATGTTCACGAATGCCTTTGAATAATTAATAAAAAAAAAAATATTTAAAAAAGCAATTGTTTTACGAAGTTTATTTTTTAATTTAAATATTTTTGGATAACTAAATTAAGCAAGTATTAGATGAATATTTTTAAAATTACAAAATTATTGAAAAATCACAACCCTAAGAAAAAACTATTGTATTAATATTTTTTGTTGCATATAAGTTAGGTACTTATTTAGTCAATTACTTTGCACTGTAAACGAAGGAAAGGTAAAATAAAATATCTTGTCAAAGCATGCAAAAGTATGTAAGTACATACCCACCATCATCTAGCAAGTTATAATATAGGCAACAACATAAGGCATGCGTGTGAAAAGCTATAAGGAACAAGGAATAAGATTTATTAACGCCAGCAAAAATTGAATGAATACCTTATAAGACTCACTCAAAAACATTTTGGGACGATCTTAATACGGGAAAATTCCCAAGTAAAATGAAAATCATAATAATTATTATCAACAAAAACATATTTTGTTGAAATAAAAATACACACTTTTAAATAAAATATGCTTTATCTTTTAGCATCATTTAAATTGTTTAAAGCAATAAATTTGTAATTAATTTGTACGGTCTTCAGTATTATCAAATTAATTAAATTTATTTACTTAATTTCTCCAAAGGTTGCTCTAATAAATTGCGTGGAGAATTGGAGACTTAACTTATTTTTTTAATTCTCTTGATAATATTAAGTAAGATTCGGAAGTTCTTACAATTTAAAATTCGGTGTCGTTTTATAAATGCATTTACAAAAGGTTTATCGTACTGAAATAAAATATTTGTTTAAGATGTTTAAAAAATTCATGTTTAAATATTTGTAATTTAATATAAAGGCATGAATTTGTTTGAGAGTATCTTATGAATAATTATTAGTTTATTGTACGTATATCTGTACGGAAATTATTATTATTTAATTTTACTCCAAAGGTTTCATTAACTCTTAGAAGTTCTTGTAGTAAATTTTAACAATCAGTTTTATAAACGATAATTGTAACAAATTAAAGTACAGAAAAATACGTAATCTTATGAATGAAATATTACCTTAATTATTATTATTATTATTCCATCACGCCGTTACCCCGATGGGGTAGGCAGAGAGAATCAAGCGCCAGACCATTCTATCCTGGCATACATCTCTTGCTTCTTCCACATTCATACACCTCCTCATGCATGCTCTGCGATTATTCCGACTACGAACAGAGTCATATTACATATTACCTTAAAATGCTGATAAATCCTGAATTAAACGTAATAATTTATGCAAAGCTCGACATCATAAAGTGTTTGAAAATAGCACGTCTGAGATGGGTCTTCCATGATATGGGAATGGATAGCTTTAATTACATTATTAAATATTTACTGTTCCCCACTCGCTGAGAGGACAGCGCTTTCTCCAGCACGGCTCCAAACGAGCAATGGCTCAATACTTTTCCTTAAAGACTTACACTGTACTGATATATATTTCACCGTACTAACCTAGGTATGGAAAAAGTTAAATGTATGCAAAACGCTTTTGCTCGCTTCGGTTTATAAAAGATTAAAAATTCTTTTATCTTAGTCTCAGTTTTCCTAAAAACTCAACCAACAAAATAAAAGTATTAAACATTCCTTTATTTTGAGTAAAACAAATTATTCTTTGTACTCAGTACGTAAGTTAAGGATAACTTGGAGCTATAAAATATCTGTCAAGATTATAACTGTTGTACGGTAATCTCCTATATTATCAGTATTCAGAATCTAAAATTACTGTTTAAGTATCCTCTGTATTCGGCATCAAATTTGCGATAAAATCTCAATCCTAACAAAATTAACTTCAGTGTCTGTTAGTTTCTTAGCAATTGCCGCATTTACATTTTCATCTCAACATATTCCATAAATCATAGTTTTATGTATGCATTGTATTAATTTTGTTTGGAATCTCTCATTCAAAAAATGAAGAATATGAAAGTAATATCTAAAATATCTAAAACGTGTGTAAAATGGAAAAGTTTCTCTATATTGAATAAATTCCTTTAAGAGCTGAGAATGGTGATTGTGAATTATTACATAGACTCTCTTAAGAATAATTGTTTCTGGTGACTTACTGCATTGCTGTAATATGTCGATAAATATTGTTTTAGGGAAATATATTTAGTTTCAATTGCGCAGAACCACCTCGATACTATTATTATTTGAAACAACAACTTTGGGTTCATTTTCTTTTATCTTAACATACAAATGCAACTATAAAAGATTGCTCAACTAATACGTTACGAGAGTAGATATAATTTCCAAAAAAATATTTATTCTCGTAATACACTGATAGAGTTTCTAGATACATAAACACTACCTCACGTATGATATTGGCAATTGTGTTAGCAGGGCCACACAATAATTAGACCCAAACTTTTCAGACAATTATATACAGAACATATTCCTTTGTATAATATCAGCTTTTTATTCAGAAAATTACAACTGAAACATTTTTTTTCGGGTTAAAATATAGTAAGGCAATAAATAAGTAGACAGTAACTCAATAAACATATCAATAACCAATATTTTCAAATTGTAAGTGCTATCTGATGCACTTTATAGAACCAAAATATGAATCTCAAAGAAAGAGAGAGATACATTGATCACCTTCAAGATGTGTTATCAGACTACTGATGAACAAATATTGCAATAAGCATCCTATAGGTATCTGGCAATAATTACTTTATTGAAATTAATTTTCTGCCGCATACTAACCAAACATTTTATCTTTTACGTCAGGGGCAATTTAAGTACACTGTTTTGAAAAAGATTGGCACCACACGTCTGTGATATTGGCTACTGAGAATTGAATGGTGTTCAAAATAATTCATCGTTTATTTAAATGACATTGTATAAATCTGCATAATCCTTTATTTCTACTAAGCATTCACTCATGTAGTACAGATTAACGTAATTTCTCAGGTTTATAATACTTGAACGTGCCATATAGTTAACAGTGTACGCTCAACAGGATCTTTGCTTATTCGAATAGTTTACACTTTGTTAGCTTAATTAACACAATGAGTAAGTCTCCAAAAGCAAGTGTTGCACACTTGAGTTAAACTGTTTACTACAAAGTTAAAATTTAAATGCTTCGCTTATTTTCTTCGCCTCATCACTTTTCTTTCGGTATACACTATTAATGTGCATCTTTAAAATAACAACAAAAACATTTTCGCTTAATATTTTTGCGTATTTTCTGAGTACATGCATACATACATACATAACATCGCGCCACTTCCCCATAAGGGTAGGCAGAGAGAATGGAGCGCCACTTGTCTCTATCCTGGCACACAATCCTTGCTTCCTCCACACTCATGCATCTTCTCATACACGCACACCAGATGTTGTGGCTCTTGACATTACCTTCGTTTAGAAGTTGGGTAACATGTGTTTGCCAAGATGTTCTAGGCCTTCCACGCAATGATCTGCCACTAATATTCGAACTGTAGATCTGTTTTACGATTCTTTCATTCGTCATTCGTTCAACATGTCCAAACCATCTCAAACATCCAACTTTCATTCTGTTTATGAATGTTACTTTTAATTTGCATGCTTCTCTGAAATTTTCATTTCTTATCCTATCTCTCGAGGTCTTTCCACACATTCTTCGTAATGATCTCATCTCCAATGCAATTATTCTGTTTTCATCCTTCTTTTGCCAAATCCACGTTTCGCTACCATACAGTAAGGTGGGTACCAAGACTCCATTATGTTTTACCAACTGTGATTCTTTGAACAGCATATTGTTGCCAATTATGGAGTGCATGGCACCGTTTACTTTATTACCTGCTGCCACTCTTCTATCGATACCTGCGACCGATCTACCATCCCTCGTCAACTTGCTGCCAAGATATGTAAACTCCTGCACCTGTTCTAGGCACTCGTTCACAGAGATCTTGCAAACAGTCATATGTTCATCTCTTTCAAAATTCATCGCTTTGGTATTGGCCACATTCATCTTCAAGTCATTCTTTAAGCATTTATCGTTCATCCTGCTCACTAATGCTTGCAGATCTCTTTGCATTCTGCCAGAAGTACTGCGTCATCAGCATACAAAAGACAACACACCTCGAAACATTTTCTGATGAGAGTTATATAGTAAATAAGTAAGTATAATGATCGCTCATTTTCGATTGTAAAAATATTTTTTTTTCCTACTGCGACAACAAAGTAATGTTGCAATCTTCTTTGAAAACTCATCAAAGTACTTCTCTCCGAAAAAATCTTTTGAAGAAAGTAATACTTTAGTTCCCATGTTATTAACATCACAGTACACATATCGTGTATGTTTGGTAAGATCAATGTCAGGAAGAATTAATCTCAACGCTGTTGCTAAATATGACTGATATATTCCATGAAAATATCACTCTGTTTCTGGGGTTAAATTCCGTTTTAAACATTTTTTTATTCGAAATTAGCACTTTTTTACAATAACAACTTTTGCATTCAGAAATATTTCCCTACTGAAACGACTGTCATGTAACCCAAGCAATTAAAAATATTTAAATTTCTCAATTCAATAACCGTATTTTTCCAGGTATCATTCATTCAAAGATCATTCTCTACTGAAATTAAAATGTTGAAATATGTTCAAAAATAATGTTTCCCCGCTGGCAGCAAAATGCAGCATGCTTTATTTTTAAAATTTCAAATGTTCCGACAGTTGTTACTCTACAGTTCGGAAAAACATTTTCAATTTGCCGTCAAACCTTCTATACAACAAAGCGAATTTATTTTTTGCCAGCTGGGTTCAAACGAGTATAATGCATTTCAATTTGTAAATAACTCCCCATGAAAATCCACTGATCATTAGCTGATATAAAACGAAACTGAAAATGAATTGAAATTCTTTTCCATACAGATGAAATAAAAATGTATTTAGGAACAATATGCGTATAAAAGTTAGAAGACGGAATAAAAAATAGCATTTTTATCTTTAAAAATATAATCGCAGGTTATATCCTATTAATAACTGATTGAAGAATATCCTTTATTTTTTGCCTTATCTTATCTCAAGCGTTATCGTAGGTATTCAGGACCCTAAGAAGATTGTTATCTCGTGGTTTAGCGTTTTGTTTGCCGTTTCGGACCACATTGCTGTATCCTTCTTCAGACTAATTTGTCTGTGTTAAAGTTAGCCTAATTACAGCGCAAATTATATTTGCTTAAGTACTAGGGGAGAGACTGCACTGTAGACAGCGTTTGTTTTTGTGCTATTAATTAGTGAGCAGACCAGAACTGGATATCATACCATCTTAAGATAAGGTTGATCATCTATTCACATACTGATATGGTTATTGTATTCTTTATAAATCGGTCATATAAATTATCGATTTTTTTCTAGTGTTTTAGGTTAACATTAGTGCAGACTTTAAGGAAAGTGAAATTGAAATGGAATATAAAAAATCTTACCTAAAAATATAATTACATTCTCTTAGAGCATTTTTACATCTTAAATTGTTTGAAATTTTGTAGGTCACTTGTAAATTTTGTAGGTCACTTTTATATAGATATAAAATTTGGCTTGGAATTTGAATGGATTGTCTTAGTAAAGTATACAATTTATGGTTGACAGTTTGGAAAATAATACCAACTCAAACAGACCATCTTCCCCACTTAAAATCTTTGCCTTGAGAATACAATTTATACGATATCTCGGATTTGATGAGACCCCATTAGAAAAAAAGAATTTCTCAACTTAAGCGAGGTATAAAGCAGGAGAATTTCGCTACAAAAGTAACCCGAATAATAATGAATAGGATTGGGTGGCAAATTTACATGAGAATAATTAAAGGTATTCCAACAGGAGTAGAAAAAATTAATACTAGAGCATTTTCATACTATAATTTTGGTAATATTTTGAGAGAAGAGGAAAGATATAATACATTCAAATATTTTCTTTCAAATTTTTACTTTTTAACATTCCGACACGGTCTGTTTATAATATACAATTGATCAAAAATAACATTATAAAGCTATTTTTAGTACGATATCAACTCAAAGAATGATTATATTTCGATTGATAGCAGATAAACTGACGATTAAGCCTTTGGACAATAGCTGGTAAACATATTGTTAAATAAATCATACATAATAATGCATGCACTGCATTTTGAATAAGAATGTGAATTGCCCTCAGCTACAGTTTTTATAGGCCAAAAGGAAGGAGCGTATTCAAAGTTCTCTTTACGTTTCTACGTAATTCCGTCATAAATTCGAATAACGCTACAAAACATTTTATCGCTAAGTCAATAAAACAGTTTATATTTGCACAGATATATTTTTATGTACATTTCGCTTCACAATTTGTACAGGAGTTGAAATATGTGTTCATTCTTGTACGTATTGTGGTTCTGATTCATATTGTTTTTGACAATGCCTTTGAGAGATAAGAGAAACAATTGTATGCCAACGATTTATTTTCGTTTTATTCTCTGAACGACGCAACACACACGCATTTATTTACAAGATCTTTTGACAAATTATTGAAATACGTATATTGTAGGTTATGCTATTCTGGAAAAGTCATTATTTAAATAAACTATTCGTGCCTTTCTATCGATTTTACAGCCAATATATGATAAAAAACTGAAGAGTTTCGTATTAATTGAATGACAATTGGTGCTAAAAATATTTTTGTTGTTAATTTTTTGTTTGTTGTCAAATTTAGAGCTAACCGGGATTGATGAATATAACAACATAAACTCCTACAATTGTAATTGTATACGATCGTACCAATTCCACATGAGTGAAATATTTATCTAAACCGATGATCCAATTGATTCAAATACCATGTACCAAAATTCTATTGGAAAATTAATTTGAAGAGAATTCAAATTGAGTTCTGTTTTTCGCGGAAATAGATACACAAAGAGGTCTACATAGGTTAAAATAATTTCGATTAGCTGAATATCCTTATACAAGTAAAATCAACATCTAAAAATAGACAACATTTTTGTACATCTAAAGAAGATAATTTATTATCGAACATATTTTAAACGAATTGAAATACGCCAGAAAGAAAAACGAATTAACATTATAAAGAAAAACTAATTAACATTAGAAACTGTTTCACAACGTACAATCTTCGTTGTATAACCATTTTCTTAATTATCTAAAACTACACATGAGAAACTACCATGACACCATCATCAGTCTGGGTCTGTAACATACTGTACAATCGCACATGCAAATGCTGTCTAGCAGTCGGAGAGATTGAATACCTGGTTATTCATTTCTAATCACGAAACGTGGATAAATCCATTTCAAATGACTCACAATACTGAACGGTGGTATTGCTCCAGAGTAATACATTGCACATTTTTAAAAGCATTTTTGCTATTTTTATTTTTTTACATATTTTTACACGTATATTTTTTCCTTGAAAAATGCATTTTTAAATTATTTCTTCACTCCGGCGAAATCCACTCACGACCTCCAACGTTATTCCAACACTTTAGTCAAATTAGTCTTAACCACTTGACTACGAAGCTGACAAAGGTCCTTACACTGTAATGTAACTAATACAAAATATTAAAAACACTTTGAATATATCCCTCTAACCTTAAAATGAATTTGCTTCAAATTTCTTCTGTCTGAAGGGATGAAGGCTATTGCATTTATGGATGTTATATAATATTATTAGAAACATGGGATATCGGAAATGTCAATTACACAAGGTGCTTGGTTATTTGAAAATAGCTTTCAGCATTTGAGTGCCATATGTATCTGTAATGCCAGAGTCTGTCAATATCAGTTCAGTTCTAATATGAGTTCAATGATATTCTTACACACATAGGCATATGTTAAATTCATTGATTCATATCTAATATCCTCATTTTAGCCCAGAATAATTATATTCATTGCTAAGCGAAAAAAGTTTCCAAATAGTAAACAATATTCTCCTGGTTTGGTTTTTCAATATTTTTGACTTTTCAATGGAGTTGTAATTACGTATTTCTAAACTGTGAACTTGTTAAATTATCTTACATTTTCATTTCTGTTCTAAACAAAATAAATATGCTTGAATTAAAAGCAAATGTTTTTTTATATTATACTATACATGAGATACCACTATACTACCATCTGTCTGGGTCTGTAACATCCAATGCAGGTGCAAATGCAAATATTGTGTCGTGTTGAACCCGCAGCCTCCAGCATGTCAGTCAAGTGACCTATCTACTAGACCAGGAGGCAAATAAAATTAGATTATTTGTGGCAATTTATTTTAAATGCCTTAGTATTATGTAACTTTAATACATGACATGAAGCTAAATTTTTAAAGGAAGATCTTTTAATTTTAATTAATATTTTAATGTTTAAGTTTACTTTATATGCTCAAAGATTTTCCCAGAAAGAGTGTGTGTTTCATGAACAATCATTAATATTAGCAACTTAATTTATATTATTTAATATTAAAACAGTATCAAAACGTTTATAAACATAGTTAAAACATTAAATATTGTCAAACTCGCTACTTTGTTTAATGGAAGACACATGTATTGTTGTTTTAGAAGGATTCATATTTTCGTTGCTTGATTATGAGAGTTGTTTGAAATAAAACAAATATTTTTTTACAAGGCAAATTTCATGATTCAAAATAAAGTCGTGAATATGACATGAAATTTTTTGTAATCTAAAAAATATTGCAACAGTGTGGTTAATGAGTGGAAATAATTTAATTATAATGAAATTATATTTTTGGTACTAAAGCTCGGCAAAGATCGTTAATAGCGAAAATTCTATTCCAGTATTGTTTAGAACTGATCTTTTCTAACGCCAGAAATAATGGTACAAAAAGTCCAAAAGCAAAACTGTTTCCTGTGAAATTTACGCTATACTTTCACAGAAATGTAATTAATGCGCAAGTGTATTTAACTGTTATATTAGTCAAATCATTTTGTGAAAAAAAAATGTAATATTTAAAGTGAAATTTAATAGTAGGAGAAATAATTATAACGAGTTTTATTTTCTTATTGTCAATAAACATCTTATCTGTGATAACATTTAAAAACTGAACACTTAAATGTCTTAGCAATATCCGCGATTCGGTCACTTACGATAATAAAACAAAAAGTGTCAATAAAAATTCCCTTGAATAGACAACGATAAAATAATAATTGTAATCATCCTTCCATTCTGGTATGGTAAATCAAGAAAGTATCGTGAGTCTTAAATAAAATTATCATAATGATCTCAAAATGAAAACCTAGACACTGAGAGCATGAAATATAAACGAGCATAAAATGTTATATTTGAATAGAGATCAACTATTGAAGTAAACATTATATAAATTACTTGCTAGAATGTGAATGATTATTTTAGCTGTATATACTCCTAACGATAATAAATATGAGGACGTCGTAAGATGTGATAAATATTATTTATGTCGGAGACAAACAGAATATCTAATGGATGTACATATATACTCGTAGGATCGCAATTAATCATTTATTTGATTATTTTATTAGAATGCTAACAGAACAAAGCAAACCATGTTTAATATAATTCTAGGTTTACATCAGAAACAAGGGAAATTAAAAATAAATACGGTAAAAAATATGATATGCTCCGAGAAACTATGTAATTTAAATTACATTCGGCACAAAGGTTATCAAGATTAGAACAGAGTCAAGACTTGAATTAGCCTTTATGAGACCTGAGTCATACTTAGGATACAATGGATTTAATTTGATATCTTCAAGGTTAAACTAAACCGTTTTTTTTCGTACATGTTAAAGCACAATTTGACCCGCCTTTACTGATATTAATATCTAAACATCTCGGAAGATTTTTTATGCTACGCTATTTTTAATCAATGAATGTCTAAAATAATAAAACTTTTCCGTTTTATTTCTTCGTATTCAAAGACGCTGAAATAGAAATCATTACAAATATATTTGTTAAACTTGGACTACATTGACTGCCGCTATATTGCTAAACATATAAATATTCAAACTCTTTGAAGAGAACTTTTAGTATTTTTCAATATCGAAGTTAATGTACGTTTGATGTGGTTGCACTCTCCTCAGAGTAGACATCCCAGACCTTGACATTCCTTAATACGACCCCTAAAGTTCTGAAAGCCTTAACGAAGTCAGTTATATGACTTTTAAATGTTAGTTTAGGATCAAACCACGCTCTCGGATCTGAGATTTTCGGAACCAGTTTATACTACCGTAATCAACTAAGATTATATATTACGTATATTTCAGCACTTTTGTGGTGGTTTTATCCAGAAAACGGTATTATATAAGTTATTCATGTTAATAATTCAAAAAAATATACTCCAAAAACAAATTAATCAAGCAATATATCTTTTATTTATTTACACATATACAAAATATCACGTCACGATAGGCAAAAAGAGAAAGAGTAGAACGCCACCTGTCTCTGTCCTGGCACACATTTCTTGCCCTCTTCACATTCATACATCTCGTTATACACGCATAACGGTTGTTGAAGCGCCTCACAATATCATTATTAAGAAGTTGAGAAACATACTCCTACCATATTTTCCTAGTACTTCCCTGTACTGCCTTCTCAAGTAGAGACGCATCGTATTTCTGTTTTATTAATCTTTTATGACAAATCATTCCTTTTTTATATTAATTAAAATAGTTAAATGAAAACTAAAAATATGAAGTATTACATAGTTTAATACATTTCTTTTTCTTCAATTGTGGTCCGTAACTAATATATACAGATTTATTGATATTTTACACTTCAGTTGAAATAAGTTTAATCGTCCATATGATAAAAAGCGTAGAGAAAGCTAATTTTTCACGTAATGGGTTAAAAGTGGAACCAACGGCAGGAAGATATATGAATTATAACTATAGGAAGATATATGAATTATGACTAAAGAAGATATATGAATTATAACTACCTCACTTATATTATTGTCGATTGTGTGAGTACTACCACAATAATATCGTGAACGATAGAATATTTTATACTATGTAGTTATAAAGTACCCTGTGTGTTAAAAATGTTTCTGTTTTCAATAGTTGGAAATAGTACTTAAAAAAATTGACAACACTACCAAGAATAATTCTAAAATACAAGTTATTTTATCCTTTTGGAGGAAAGTTTCTTCTTGAATTTACTGTTTTTAACAGGCATGTCTCTTAATCTTCAGTTATCTATCTTTAGCGCCTCATTGGGTACGGGCTTTTTAAGAAGCAGTGATCTCGTAACATGTTTACAGCTTGAAGTAATATAACAAATATTCTATGAAATTAGATGTTTTAACTCTAAATGTAGAGAAACATTTCTATGAATTTTGCGAGACATTGTAAAATAAGTAAAATATAGTCATATATAAGATAATTCATTACATTTAAGTAATTTATTTTTACATGCATATTCTATCTCTCACATTTATCAAATGTAATGTTAATTCTGCAATATAAATGTTAATAGGAGAAATTATGTGCTCAATATTTTACTCTCCCTTTATACAACACTGTTTTGATTTTTAGTTTGTACTCTAGAGCATAGAGTACGATATTCATACAAACTCCATATCGATACTACCCAGTTAGTCTCGACACGGTCTCGTACTTTTCCTTCCAATTCTCAATAGGGAATTTATATATTTATCTTCCTCGAAGATCGCATGTAATTGTGGTTAAACATATTTGCATTCTCATCGTTCCCATTAGGTATGAGCACTGTGCTTGAGTAGGCTTGTAAAAATTATTTTAAAGAATCACTAAATTTGTACTGTTTGTCTTTCCAGATATATGGCCATTATGCGTCCCCTGAGACCTCGCGCCGGTAGAAGAGCAACTCTTGCAGTGGCCGCTGCAGTTTGGATAGTCAGTGCTGCTTTAGGTTCGCCAATGTTGCTCTACTTCACAACTGATCAAGAGGTGCTGCATGATGGAGATCTCAGGTAATATTTAACACTGATCTCATAAAATAACTAAGATGTTCTTAAAATAAATTAAAAATAATAGTATTTTATAAATCTGCTTGTACTAGAAAAGTTTTTTCGTTGAGTGGATTGGCAACCAATAACTACACGGTAATAACTTTTAATGAAAGTGTATCCACGATACTCAATACTTATTTAAAAAAATATTTTTATCTCCCGATTCTTAGTTAGTCCACATTTGATTATAAATTTACATTATTGCATTCTTTCATAACTTATTTAATAATTATTTTCCAAATATCAAAAGTAACCAATTACGTTACTGTTTTATATTTTCAACCGTTGCAATTATTTCATACAACACCATTGGTAGCAAATATTAATAACTTTTTCAAGTTTATATTTTTATGTTATTGTTAACATTAGCACAAACGAAAAGTAAATTGGGTGAAGAAATGATATCCTTATAGACATTTGAAATAATAAACACTAATGGAACGAGTTTAAATAGTAATGTAAAAAGTGTATGAAAGGGACTAAGCGAATTAAAACTCTCATGAGCTCTCTTTGTAATGTTCCTAGTGCTACCAGAAATCGGACAATGGTATATTGTTATTTTTAAGTATCAAACTTGCTAAATAACGCTACGTACAAAAGTTATCTCTCAGTTTCAACATTTTTACTTCTCAAACGGAATACTAGAAGTAACTGTGAATGGCTGAATATTTTGAAATATTGAGGTTGTTTCTAAAATTGTTATATCAAACATTTTGCACATATTACGAAGGAAAACTTAATGCCTAAAAGTAATCTTTGTCAGAAATATTTCATTTCGCCTTTGGGCACTGATGATTATAGATGGCTAATCCATATAACAATATCGGTTCTATATAAATACGAAAGTTGAGAGTAAATATCATATGAATACAGGCAGTTACTCAAAAAAAATGTTTTGTAAATGAATCAAATAATTACATTTAAATAGATCTAAATAACACAGGAAAATATTTTCCTTTGAACTACATAGAGCTGAAAAACTTTGAGAACTCATTAAACCGAAATGGCTTAAACTTCTCACACGACCGCCAGAAAGAGGATACTATGCTAACATCCAACATTAAGGAAGAGTTACTACATGCGTAATATAAGACCAGCACTCAGTTAACTTTTTAACTTCTACAAACCGTTCTTCTATAAATTAACCTTCTAATTTTAAGTCAATTGCATCCTATTCTCTCAGAATTTATAAAAAACACCTACAACATTATTGTTCTTTTTACCTGTTCTTTATTCTTAGTACACTGCTGGAAAATGCACTAGGTGAACTCATACGAAATGAGCGGAAGCTCTTGAATTGAAGTTTTGTAACAGGTACACATAATGGTGAAACCTCTTCGAATAACAGTGTGCTTTAAGAGGTAAAGTCTGTTATATAGAGTGCAAGAGATAATTCTGAAACTCTACGGACCTCTGCAATAGGTATATAACCCGTAAGAATTACATATTCCGATGTATACGTACGATAGTATCTTATTAAATCTTACTTAATATCTCTACATATTTATCTACTTAAAAGTAGAATGATTTAGGTGGAAAACACTTTAGTTAAAGATATCGAAAGATCGAAATATCTTAGTAAACAGCATTTTTTCTAACTACATATACAACTACATTCTCAATACTCAGCTACTTTACTAATGTTCTTATAGTCTAAAAATGTTGTAATCATAGTCATCACAGAAATCTTCTATTAAATAAATATGACTTGATTTTAAGCTATTGAAATTTTCTGAACGTTTTAAATTCGATGCGCCAACATCATTCACTTTCGGGCAATTTAACACTACCAAAGGGATTCAATGAATAGTGAAATTTACTATACATATAAAATTATAGGCATGTATAGTAAAACGATTGCTTTAAATCGTCAAAACATAAAAATGTAGAAATGCACCAATTTGCTTGTGAAATAACTGGATTACTCGGGAGTCTAATTACGCGGAACAAGTTTAAAATGAAATCATTGGGTGTTATATAGTTTACATAGTTGTAAGGATTTAATATTTTTTAAACATGTATATGATAAAAGCTTTCCAAAAAATTCAATGTAATTTCATCAAAGCAATCCTACTAAACTTTGTCAGGTTGGAATCGGGTAAAACGGGTTTCCCCTGGGAAGAGAAATACCTACTACTAAT
>JAPMAF010000357.1:0-15228 GCA_026537445.1 Silvatares holzenthali | reverse complement strand
TTTTTGTGAACCCGTTCCAGGGATGCGCAGTAGCCGGCCTCGTGCGGATTCCATATAATGGACCCGTATTCGAGGGTATGGTAATATGTAAGGGTAGCATGAGGGTACTTCTACCGGACTATGAAACAATCTTGAAAAAAACAGGGCGACTTCTCTGGATAACAAGGTTGACTACAGATAATATTACCAAATAGTTGACCGAATGGATACCGAGAGATGAGTATGGAAAATTCAAGGTAAGCGTCAAAGGGACCGTCCAAGGAAATCATGGTATGAACAGATTAACCAAATTCTAATCGATGGCTCCGTTCGTAGTCGTAATAATCACAGAGTATGCATGAGAAGATGTATGAATGTGTATGAAGCAAGAGATGTATGCCAATATAGAGTGGTATGGTGCTCGATCCTCTCTGCAAATGGCGATATATTGTATTGTATTGTATAGTTGACCGATTCCTGGATAATCAAAGATTTCTGTAAGAATTGTTTAACGTTTTCTTCCCATATTGCTTGGGTATTATAGAAGGCATCTTACTCTTCTGGTTGTCTTACAATATGATAATTATTCCTTTTCTTTAGGTATACATCTTTTTAAGTAAATCCACAAGCATTTATTCAAAAAGATATGAAGTTTGTGTTTGCGAGCGGTTAAGGCACTGGAGGTTAAGGGATCGAATTCCGCCGAAATGAAAAGTAATAATTTGAATACGCATTTTTCGATTCAGATTTTAAAAATGTATTTGTAAAAATATTTAGAAAATGTAGAAACGGTAAAAAATGCATTTGAAAAAACATGTATATTCACTTTGGACTGGAAAAGAGTGGTAGATCTTGTATCGCCCTGGAGCAACCATCATTCAGTATTGTATGGCATGTGAAATGGATTTATCCATGTTTTGTGGCTACAACTGAATAGTCAAGTTTTGCAGCAAATGGTGATGTGCAGCAAAAGATTAAAAAAAAGTATTTCTGGATAATCATATCACAAATCAGCAAGTAAAATTCAAATTGTTTATTTATATTTTTATACTAATATTCCTAATACCTTGCGTGATTTCCAAGTGATGTAATATTTGGGAGATTTCAAAGTGATAGAATTATGCTATATTAATACACAAATATTCTCTTTGTATGCAATGTTTTCTTTATATTGGGTGAATAATATTACGCAAAGGTAATAAAATTTCCATATTTTGAGGAAAGATGATCAAAGTAGCACATTATTTCAAAATTTTAATCAATACTTATTTCATTACATTACTAATATTTGTTAAAAAAAAACAGATTATTTTTTCTTACTTTCATGCATATGGCTATCTCATGAGATGTGATAAGCGCGATAATCAGACAGCAGTGAAGGATAGAAAGACAGCAGTGAAGGATAGAAAGGCAACAGAAAGACAGCAGTGAAGGATAGAAAATAGAATTAATTCTAGAAAGCAACCCGAACCCACGCTGTTTTGTAGTCAGATTATTTTTATTATTTGATTTGATCGGTCTTTTGGGTGCATACTAAATGCCAAAGTACTTCATTATATGCACATAAATGCCAAAGTACTTCAATATTTGATCAGTCATTAAATAAACCACCTCCATTGCCTTTTCCAATACTTGGAGCCAGATTTCCGAGTATACAAGTAACAGAACTGTGTATTTTGTATTTTACTTGATATATAAGAGATTTAGGTTTAGCTTTTAATTTTACTGCCGGTTGCTACTTGACGCCAAACTACTGCCTTGGTGGCTTTCAAATCTTTGTGAAAGATTTGAAAGCCATTGTATGATTCTTTTGCCGCCACCTCTTCTTTATACTTTGCCTAAATGTGTAACTCTTTCTGTTGCCTTAATCTTCAAATATATCAAAGTAAACCCCGAAAACAAACAACGGGTTGTTTTCGTAATTGCCCGCTCTGGGAATTCGGTCTGTATTCTCGGTTGAAAGTTATACTGTTGTACCAAGATAAGGCACTTTTGAACATTTTTTTACCAATAAAAGAATGAAATCCATAGAATATGAGCCAAGGCTTATAAAAATGCTCAGTATGTACAAGATATCGCTACTATTTAATTAAATGTAACACTATTTTTGAATTTTATATGAATATAATAAGCACTTCAACTTGTCTAAGATGCACAGATGATGCGATACTTGCACATTAAAAAATGTTTGATACTAGATTTCTGAGAAATGTGTTTATTTTTACTATCAAATATTTCACAATAACACGTAATTGTACTTATAGGTATTTGCAAGAATAATATTTAGCACTGCTATTTAATATAGAGTATTGTTAAATACATTTTGTGGAAGGATATTTACTTTCGTGTACTTTTATATTACTGGAGTTTTATTATTAAATAAATAAGAAATAATACATATGAATAATTTTTTACTACCCATTGAAGAAATAAAAATTGCCATTTATGCAAATGTTCTAGAAGCATAATAAATGGCTGGATGGAATGCAAAATGCAATTTAAGAGAATCCATACCCAACATTGTATGTGATGTGGTTGGTGGTGATAATGACATTCGAAAAATTCTAAAATATTTTAGTTATAATTATTTCTTGTGGCCTTTGTACATTTTTTCCCCTATAGTTAATTTACATAATGGCTACCGCATAGTTTTTTTGTGATTACATTACTTGTAGAGAAAATCTGCGACATACTAATAGGATGAATAACTAACTGGTTATTGATCTGAATACACTTGTAGTCAACACACATTCTGTATACTGGAGAATTAGAGCAAATCAAATCCATTTATTGATATAGCGCCATTTATTAAAACAGTTCCACTTCAAAGGCGCTTCATTAAAACTCTTTTTGAAGAGTATGGTTTTCAGTTATCTCCTAAACTAAGCAAGGTTGCCTGTTAGTCTAATTAAAGGTGATTCTACATCACAGGTCCAGCCACACTAAAAGCTCAGTCACGGTATTTTGGTTGATTTGCTCGAATAGGTTAAATTAATTTATTCCTGATCTCTGATGAAGTAGACCTCAGTGTACATCTCTTTTCACTTAGGGCTTTATTTATACAGAGCTCACAAATATATTAAAGGGCATTTCTTGAAGTGCCTTAAAAGATATTAAATATAGTTTGTAGTCTACTCTCTCGTAACATCGAAACCAGTGAGAGTTCTTTTAAGAGAGGGGCTATGTGACAGAACTTTGTGTCGTTACATAACAAATGTGCCGAAGAGCTGAAAACAGACTGAATACTGAGACTGAAATGATAAATAATTCGGTCCTAAATTGTGGGTACATTGCTATGTAGATCTATTTCTATGCCGAATCGGAAGAGATAAGATTCTTGAAAGTGTTATTTAGCAATCTATCAATTAAATTGGGAGCTGGTTGGCCTGACACTGAACCCACCCAAACGGAAAGATTGTGGTTCATCTGGTAGCCTTTTATCGAAACCTACAAGTGGAACAAATACTGCTAAAGGAAGTATACTTTGCATCAGATTGTAGAATGTGCATATCAATTTAGAGCCGTTACGGATGTTCACATAAGTAAAACGGTCAGTGCATGCTTTAATCAACTAATACAAATCAAATGTATACAAAAATATTACCAGCTGAGGTTATTCAAATTCTGGTCAACGTTTCTGTAGTTCTATAATTGGGTTACTAATCAAGTAAATGTACCAATCTATATATTTATCAAAAGTAATAAAATTGTATTCTATTCATTATTAATAGATATGATACATTATGTCTGTTTGTATACTGATAAATTCAGGAGCTACACACTAAACCATTTTGTTAAAAATGAAAATTAACATTCTGTTATATTTATTTCTTATTTATATTTATGATTTATTCATACATTTTTACACTACAGATTTTTTTTATTTAATAGTTTACAAATGACATGATGCTGCATTGTATTTGTGGTGAATTTATTAGGGCTGGTAGAAAAACATAGATACATTTTTACTCCGTTACTGAAGAGTGTGGCATAGCTTCAGGAAGATAACAGATCTTCAGTTCTATCAGCCAGTTAATTATTATTAACTTGGATAATTTATATAGCGCCGTTTTCGTGAGAATATCACCTCAAGGACGCTGCAAAAGTTAGAGTATTAATAAAAACAGATTGTTAGTTCATCACAATTTTGTGTTGTAAAAATCTTGCCTCACAGCTCAATGTCCTACAGAGAAATTATCAAAATGTATATAGCCTAAAATATTAGGCTATATACATTTTGATAATTTAGTAGTATTAAAGTAGTAAAGTAAAGTAAATTAAAGTAGTAAATAAATCAATAGAGGAGTTGTAAAGAATAAAACTCACACATATTATCAACCGTTTTCTTATATTTAATAATGTAAAATGAGTACATTGTGAAAGAATTCAACATGACATGGACATGAATGAGATTGGAACATATCTATTTGCTCTCAAATATGCTATGCGTTAAAATTAGCCAAACTGCATAAATAAACATTTGCGCTTGGTGCACCTTATAACACCGTTTGAATCACAAAATAGATTAAACCTTCAAGAGTATTCAGATAACATACTCCATATTAACATTTACCACCTTCAAAATAATATTATACATTAAAATTAAAAATACACAATACATTTATTTGTGCTGAGAATCTTGTGCTATAATAAAAATAATTAACCTTCTTGTGCAGAACGGAAGACATTTATTCTCATATTGTTTGTGTATATACTCATTAAAATGTTTGACAAATTTAACAATTGAATTGAGCACATAGAATACTGGTTAAAACATGACTTTTACAGGAATTCATTGAATGTACAATACAATACAACATTTAATTATTTATGGACAGAACGAAAAGACAAATGGAGACACTATGAATGGCTAAAATGAACACAAATTCTGAAGAATAAATTGACAAAAAGTTTATTGGTGACATTTGAATGAAAATTACGCAATTTATTGAATTTAATCACAATGATCCAATGGAAAGTAGAAAACTAACAATTATTACGATAATTTATATGGTTTTCAAAAATAAAGATGAATTTTTAAAAATTATGCTTATTTTGTAAACACACATTGATTCCAGCATCCATATTGGTCAAAAAGAATATTATCATTATTTTATTTATTCACTCGTTCACTAAAATATGACACAGGTATAATAGAGAGATTTACTTTAGTCATGGAAATATTCAATAAGTATTACATTACATAATAGTTAGTAGAAACTGCCTGTGCCTGCTTTCTATCTAGATACTACCTCAAGCAATTCTTCATTATATTATATCATATCATATCATATATATCTCTATACAATCCCTGTTACTATCATTATTATGTTGGCGTATTTATTTAAAAAAATACACTTAAGATAGTTCCGTTCACACTACATTAAATATATTTATATTAACTGGATATGTCACATTAATTATCGATCGTATCAGGGATATTATCAGAACATTATGGATACTGTACTGAGCCACGGAACCGAATGCGATGCGATGCGACGCATTACGCAACGTTACACAACGTAACATAATACATACATCATTTCATACAATATTATGCGATCCACTAATCGGATATAATTTAGTAAATACTGTTTACTAAACTAAAATGACGCTAATAAAAAAACTGAAATATTGAAAACAACAAGAATAATGTGTAAGTTTCTAAACGTAAAATCATTTTTACAGTCACTTGGTAATTCACAACTTTGAGTATTGATACGTATCATTTCAAACACCGACTATCAAAATCATGATTAAAATATATATTATTGAACGAGAACAACGAAGATTACCTCTAATAATATATTATTGTATATATACATGTCCAAAAAGACAAATTCGTATAATAGTATATTACCAGTATTTATAGAGTATTAAGATGATGCATTGTTCGAACTTGAATCACTTTATCAAATTATAATAGAACCCTCTAGATAACATCTCCCTTCTGAGGGTGGTAATATCCCTAACATCCCTCAGCCCCTAACATTCGATATTATTATAACATAACATTTATACATTTTTGGCATTAACCAGCTTATAAGAAAGGTATTAATATGTAATTACGCAAACGATAAGAATTGAAAAATTACAAAAATTCATTTAACAGCAAACTGAATCTGAGTCTACTATAATAACAATCTACCCGGTTATGTGTTGCACGTATTCAACTTGTTTCATCACACGAGAGCAGAACAGAGCACCAGACGAGAAAACAATAATTCTAAGCTCTAGATGGGTCGCTTTGCTTCGATAATCTCTAATGTAGGTTTGCTTAGAATTATTCACATTGAGAGAAACTATTAAAAGAATGGATACAATAATTGTAGGTTAATTTTACTTTATTCCTAGTTGCCTATGTAATAGAACCGATATGTCGAATCCCTAATAACCAGGGATAGATATTACAAATTAGTTATAGTATGTATTATTATCTATGTATGTATATAATATAATATAATAAAAACTAAAAATCAAAAACACCAGACAGATGAACGACTCCTGTTGTGTTACTTTGCTCCCACTCTACCCGAATGTGACTTTTTATTTTAATGAATTCAAATGCAATTTAATAATATTGAAAAAAAATTAATTGATCTACAAAATAATCGGATTTGAACATTATACTTGGAGAACAATAAACAAATTAATCAAATACGTAATAACACAACAACATAATCAATATCATGGCGAAATTATAGTATTAAAGCTTAACTTAAAATCTTACGGTAGAAATTCAAAATGATCTGATTAAACTAGACTAAATCAAAATATACAATATCTCCGTGTATATGTATATTGATTACGAGTGAATTTATATATTACATACGATACAATACAATACAATAAGCTAGCGCACTGCTACCTGCTTTCTAGCTGCCAAAGATGTGCAAGCTGTTCACTTAAACTCGTTACTAATCACTTTGGTATAAAAGATGAACAGTTGATGCAATCAACGATCCAATCACATTTCAATAACACTTACTAACATTATACAATACAGGATCATACATTTACAGTGGTCTGTGGTCTGTGTCAACGATCACAGCGGCGTGGTCAGGTCCAGGTCAGTGGTAACCCTCGCTAGGGTAACAATGGTAACAGTGTAGAGATATTGCTCGAAATGTTCTATCGAAAGTATTGCATCAATTGTAGCCAATCCATCTTCAAACTTATAAACAGGTTATATCCCTACATTGTAAGAATAACCTTCAGATCTGCTTAAATTTGTACCGTGAATTAAGATTATGTAAAATATATTTTTTATTCATACAACAGGCATCTTTACAGATGAAAATAGAAGTTCTTTAAACAGACTTATTCATCTATTTTAGTCATGGATATTTGATATTTGGCATATTGAGAAGTCTTCAATAAGGGGTGAATCTGTTGTAACCACTTCTGTACACAGCCTGTAACAAAAAGTAAGCGTTGTATAACAATTGAAGTATTGCCAACAATAGTATCATTAATAATGAAACAACTGCAAGGATAATTAAATAAACTCGGTTACCCCATAGCCTGTAACAGGTCCAATTCCGTGGCTTAAATAAGGATCGGCATAATCTCTTCCGTACCTGCAAAATACATAAACAATGTTATTAAGTGGGTATATTTAGCAAATATTTAAAAAAAAAGTTTCAATATGCATCTCGCAATTATAACTTATGTGGCTATTGTATTCTATAAAAAATCCTAATTCTGATTTTTCTGAATTTAGCAACTTTCATTAAATGCACAGTAGTCCTTTTCTTCGCTTGACCTTTCTATTTTTCAGAATAAATCTTTCAAGTATGTCTTAAGTTGTCTCCTAATCAATGTCTTTTCTGTGTTATTCTATTGGTTTTACTTAAAAATATTAAAAACTTATTAAAAATGTGAATGTTTTTACATAAATACAGTTTAAAATAATGATGAAGTAAACAACACAATCCTCCTCCTTATGAACAAGGTAAACAAAAGACATGCCACCTGAACTATGTGAGGTTAATTTTACATTGGAAATGTGAAACCCACCCTGCAACTGCATACCCGGCTAGAGGTTGAGCCGTACTGTATGCAGCAGTCCTAGCTGCCGCGGAATATGTGGCCGCGGTGAGTCCTGCCGGTGCGGTGCCCAGAGGAGCCTTCAGCAAGGGCGAAGCTGCTGCCGCCACCTATAGGTAACATCATAAAACATTCTCATTGAATAAGACATTCTTATTATGAATATTTTAGGATTTTTCAAGATTTCTCCATGATGAATAAAATAGATGTTAAAAAATACGATTAACTCATAAATTATACAAATAAAATGATGAATAATTCTTTGCTTGCACAGAAATTAAAACAATCACGATATACAAATAACAGAAATGAAAACAGGAAACATTAAAAGGAAAATTTAAATTCCGGAAAAAGAGCACAAAATTCATGCGCATATAAAATTATTTCAACTACTCATAGTTCATACATAAAACAATTTATGTAGGTAATCAGGCTTTGTTTCCCAGAAATAATATAATTTCAGATGTGAAGAGAACATTACCTAAGGAAATTATTAGTTATAATTATTGTTTTTAAATATGTACTGAAATAATAAAATTGAACTAAGCAGGTTATTAATTTTTGTATTTTTAATTTAATTTAAATTTTTATATTTTTGATATAATTGTTATTATGAAATTGAGATTATAAGATGTATTATTAAAATTTTTAAAGTTTACAATGCTTAACATCACATTTAACTATTTTTTTTATATATATAATTAAGTTGATTAGAATTGAATATAATTGTCAACAGATCTGAGAGCTCTCATTTGGTTGGGTTGTGTTGCAGTCACATTGTACCTACCAATTGCACCTACCAGTTGTAATTTATGTTTATGTTGTCGTTTTGTATATATTATTTTGTAATTAATTTAATGGCTTCAGCCTTAAATAAATAAATCACCCTGCAGAGCCCTATTCACCAACAATCTTTTATTATTTGTATGTAAAGTAGTCCAGTTTTAATTTATCAGCTTCTTCCTACATAAAATAAATATTTGAATGTTACCACTTCAAGATTTTTTTTGTAAATATTGACAAACAAGGGAAGATCCTACTACTAGACGATGCATCTTTATCTTCATTGTAGAATTAAATTTTGCTTCTGAATGTAGCTAGGTTTTGTAGCTGATGAAACAGTGTCAAAAAAGCTTCGGAGTGCTTGTACAGAAAGCAATATTATATAGACTCTTACTGAGATTTTTCTAAAACCAATTATTTTGATAGACAGAAGCATGTTATGCTAGTAAGATAATGGAAGGTGAAACAAACAAATCTTGGAATATAATGTAAATATTGGGACATGAAAATTTATCAAATGAGAGAAATGAAGGTATCTAAAATGATCTAGATATATGAAGGACCTGACGGTGAAAATATTAAAATTTTAGAATTATTGAAAAATGTTCAAAAAGGAAACTAATACATATGGGTTTCATCAAAAATATTATTTGTCTTCATTGAATTGATAGTTTTTGGATTGTTACTATAGATTTCTTCTTGTTTAAATTTGTTTGTTAAATCGGGACCCAAATTAATAAAATAAAAATATTTTTAAAATTAACATTCTCTCAATGAAAGTTTATTTTACCGTTAAATAATATTAACATTTACTCCAAAGAAAAAAATATTAGAAATTGCAAGAGCTACTTGGAAAACAAATATTGTTTGGAAAGAAGTAGATGACATCAAGAAATATATGAAGAAAAATTAAAGAATTGTAAATGTAGGAAACATATACTCTTGTACATATTATTTATATGTAGCAAAGTAAATGGATAGTCCATTTAGAAAAATAGTCAAGAAGATACATGAAATTATATTGAATTTAAGGCACAAATCGTGTTGGTCATAAAAAATGTTAAATATTACAATAATACACAAGATATATAATATAACATATAAGTTACTATCATAAATTTATGATTATATACCATAAAATTCTCAATAGCTTGAGTATAAACATTGATAAATAATTTGTAAATAATATATTTAATCAAACATTTATTAAAAAACATGTGCATTTATTTGTTACATGTCTGGTTATATTTAACTCGAGCTATGTAGAATATTAATGTATAAACGAAACTGATTAAATCTCTTGCATTCTTATATCTATTTTAGTAATGATAATGTGCCAAAGTTTTTTATTCATCAGAAAGTTTGAGACAATCATTCACATTTACACTCACTCTCACTCTCACACTCGCTGACTAACAATGTAAACGCTAACAATATCAATACATACACCTACATACATTCAACAATATCCATACTTATAAACTATGACTTATTGGACAGAAATAATACTCACAGGTAAACGGGTTAAACGGTTTCAGGTTGTTTCGAGAAATGTTTACAATATTCTTCTTTAGAGTTCACAGCACAACCAATTTGATACAAATATCGCTATACAACAAGTCTGAAAGTAAGCTGATCGACTTCCAAAGGCATTTTTAAAATGAATTACTGTTATTGGAACGGTCTAGGCATGCTGATCCATAATAAGTATATAAATTGTCAAACACTTGTAATGAATAAAGCGATAATTCCCGAGATTCAATATTACTGCATGCATTAATGTCTTTTCAATGTCTGTATTAAAATATAAAATTATTATATATTAAATTGAGTATTTTAATAGAAGAGAAATATGTTGGGCAAATCGTTCACACAACTTCAATATCACATCTAGTGCACCAGACTTCTTATTTTTGGAACAATTGTGAAAATAATAGTTTCCAAATCGATATATTACGTTGAAACAATCAACAATAATGCTGAACCAACAAACATACATTCAGAAATGATATTATTCACGGTTGAATAAGAAATGTTATAGAAAAATGAAATAATGGTTAGAGTGTATTGTATTGAATTATAAACTCAGAAAATAGTAATAAATAAAATAAACATAAAAGAAAAGTAACTACAATATTTTACTTTATATGCATATATTTATATATATTTAATTTTATAATTTGATTCAACAAATTCATACATCAGCACAGCACACAACATACAGCATACTATCTCTACTCGCACATACAATATATAATAGTAATTGGGTTGCTGGAAAACATAAATAAATATTTGGAAACCACCATTACAATATAACGACATGACATCGTAGGTAATACTCGGATATAAGAGATACGTATAAATATTATAAAATTACAAACAGATCCAAATTAGATGATCGATGGTGTAAAATATATAAAATGTTAGTAATTATAATAATTCTACAAGAGGCTATAGGAACTCGTACTATGTATAATGTAATATATAGGAACTACTGAACATATTTCTGGAATAGAGATCAGATGTGCAGCTGTAATCGATGCATCTGAGTGTAAAACAGAGACAAACAACCAGTTTAGTCACAACAGTAAAGGTGTACCACTGAATCACAAAGAAGCGTAATATATAATTATGTATAAATCATCAACAAGAAAAACCCCAAAACAAGATCAGAACCAGACCAACAGAACCTCAAATGGAAGTGATGGAACATGAACAAAGATGTGCAGCTGTTGCCAGAGTAGGCAGTACAGTAGGCAGCTATATATAATAGTATGTAGGTATGCGGAGCAACTCACGTACATTACTTAATATCAACACATAACCGTGGCACACTATCTACAGGTACAGGTACAGGTAAGTAAGCATGAATCAAAATGAAAGCATTAGCAAACAAATCTTAGGGACGGCGTACCTCCACGACGGGCTTGGCGGCCTGTAACAAGAATTATTATGCTCCAAAATATGACATACGCTTCGTGACATACAATCTCCTGCCAAAGAGCCTTTTTGGGCACTCGCCCACATATAGTATTATTCAGTAACAACAGTAACAAGAATGGTGCGGTACAGCACAAACTATATTGCCACCCATAACATCTAATACAATCTGTCTCATCGATTCTCTTTTCTTTTCTCATCAATCAACTTGGTAATTATCAAAATCAGACTGCACTGTAATACAATATTATTTGGACAGATGAAACAGCTTGCTGAGTTATTGAATGGTATTTTGAATTGAAGTGTATAATGAAAAAAAAAGAACATTATGAACACCTTGATAGAGATAAGCCTATATTGGAAAGTATTTATTTTCTTGTATCTTATATCAAATGATTTAATTATTCTACAAATCATTATAAAAATAATTTCGTTGGATTGTGTGATAGTTTGAAGAAGGCAAAGTTACAGAAAATAAAATTTGCAACAAGACATAGATGTAAATTGTGATTAAGACAACACAGAAGATGCAGTCTAATTTTTTTTATTTATGAGTGTATATATTATTATGTACAATTGTTTTTAACAAGCTTTATTCCTGTATCCTCTACACGAGTAAGTTGTGAGCGATCTGAGCTAACAAATTGAAGATTCTATCAAAATGGAAAATTATAATATGCAATTAAAAAGCTAAAGATTTGATAATATAACTAAATGTGTTACCTGTAGTCTGTAGTTGGGATCCGCAGCAAAAAAGGGATCATAGTAGACGCTGTGAGGAAAGAAAACCATTTTAGTATAAGTGTTCCACGCATTGTATAATTTACATACATTACATAAGTTCAATTTATTTATAGATAACTATAACAGATAACTTTGCATTTGAAATGCATTAACCAATTTTAATTTTACTCTAATATTTCATCTTAAAAATTCAAAAAACTTTTCAAAATCATAACAATGTAATATTGAAAAATAAAAATAAATACAAAGTTAATTCACAATTATAAAGAGTTAATAACAGATGAGATAATTTCAATCAAACGGCAAAAAGAAAATAATCGAATATGCACAAAACACAAAAGTAAAGCGTTTATTCGGAATCTGTAATTAATTGCTCATTACAACATTTAGTGATAACATTTAACTACATTATAGTTATAGGAGCATTCTTATTGCATGCTTAAATGTTAATGCAACAAGACAAGGCAAATATACATCCAAGATATTTACAAGGATTTATTAAATGATATTATACGAATATATTAACAATTACTATTTCTGAATTGGCGTTCTATCGGAGACTTTCAAAGCAATTAATTGTGTAGAAAAAACAAAGTAACATGCTTCATAAAATAAAAAAAATACTAGAACATGTTTGTGATGAAAATGTTTTCTGTAAATATGTTGTATTATCTGTTAAGAGTACTGTAATAAAATAATCGAGGGATGAAAATGAATTAATTTTTTTGAACATTTATTCCTGGCTTATACCAAATTGTGACGATCAATTGCAAATCATAAAATTATTATATATAAAATCAAATACATTAAAAAACCAAGAGTCCTAATAAGTTCATTGTGTATATTTAAATTATTACAATTTAAGCAGTCTATAGGTTCCAGTTCAAAATTCAAATTCGTTATTTGTTGAATGAGATAACACTGCGGCAAGTTTCACATGTTTTTGGATACTGTCGTTTATTGCAGAAGTTAAGGCAATTTGGATGCTTAATAATTTCAATTTCAACAAATCAGTGAGTAAATAAGGTATATGTTCATATGAAAGCCATAGAAACTGAGAGTATTTTAAATATTTTCACAATTTGTGCATATAATAGAAATTCTGTTTAAATATAAAGGTTAATTGCACTAAACTGTTTCGGTAAAAGTTCATACATATCTCTGTCATCTCTCGGTAATAGAAAGAGAATGACAATATTGTACACTGTAAGCTTTATTATTTTAAATTCTACCGTACACGATAATACTTATTACGTTATAAGCGCAATGATTGTCCTTTCCTTCTGCAATGAAGTACTAATGTTGTGTCGGATGGTACGGTATTGTGTAGTATGCGGTGTGCGGTGTGTGGTATGTAGAGTGCGGTGTGCGCTGAGTGCGGTGTCTGCGTACTTACGGAGCGTACTGCAAAGCGGCGGCCGCGAGAGGCCCGGCCTGCCGAGCGTAGGCCACGGCCGCCATGGCCGTAGCAGTGGCGGCAGGGGAAGCGGGCGCAGGGGTCGGAGGGGCCGGAGTGGTCGCCTGGAAGTGCTGCAGCGCAGTGGCCCTCGCCATAGGTACGTGCCTACCTCTCTGTATAGCCACTCCCCTTAGCGCCGCCGCTACATGCGCAACACACACACACAATGCAAACACGCTCACTTCATTGCACCACTCGGACACGACAGCATTCGGTTGGTTGTTTAAGTTTTATACAGAGAAAGCGTCACGCATCATCCCTTCACCTATTTATCTCATGCTCAAATTATACGGATGAGTGTGTAAAAAAAAAAGATGTATATGTAAACAAAATAAAATTAAAATGATAATATTAAAATGCTAGTCTCCGCCGAGTCGTGCACACAAAGCTATTAGATGATTATTGAGAACAAACCGAAGACAACGTTAAAAGCGATAAACGAGGCTAACTTGTTACTGTTATTAGATTTACATAGGATGCATTATCGATCGATTGGAACGTTACAATATACATATGTAAATAATAGAACAGACTCGATGTACTTGTATGTTTGATTTAGCCTATTATCGCTTTTAATACAAATCTTGCAGCATAAATCTAAAAAAAGGCATTATTAGATTAGTTAAGATGATCAACATGAAACAACATTACACAGGAAAATATTTGTGCAATCCCGGATGACAATACATTATACTGAGGTGTATTAGGAGAGAAAAACACTACAGGAAACATAAATATATTATATATAGGTAGGTATAGTATGTATATAGTATATAGAGGCGGGCGGGTTGGGGTAGCGGTGGCGATGGTGATGGTACCTCCTTCGCTGGGCGGCGTGGCGGGGGGTGAGCACCAAGGGGCTGGGTGCGGGGGAAGGGGGCGCCAGCCACGGCCAACTCACGCCAGACACCCGCAGTCCTACTGACACAACACACACATTCACTCCATCACATCGCATCGCATAGCTAGTGCTAACGCGAACTTGGTGTACATCCCATCGCATCTCATCTCCACTCTTTTCATGTCATCATCCATTGCAGATCGCAGATTGTCGAATGCCCAATGCCATATGTTGATTCCGGATCTCTGCTCCTAACTTAAAGCTCACTTTCTGCAAATTGTACTTCTTCGATGAACACCCTCATCGTATATCCAACGCACCGCGTCTACACAATGCAACAACTCATTGATTATATGAACATTGCAGATCCTTGTTCGGGTACCACATACGTGTCTGTTTATATAATATTATATAATATATGTACATACATATA
>JAPMAF010000355.1:0-15240 GCA_026537445.1 Silvatares holzenthali | reverse complement strand
ATAAATAAATAAATAAATTTATTTTCTTCTACTGCAACGATACTGATTATTATGCACCTAATCCGCATTATCTTACCCTTAAGGATCATTTTCAGGTCGCTTTTATCCTCTTTCTGCATTACTTTCTGACTATATATTTTTTATAGTTGCTTCACTTATGTTTTCTAATCAAAACAAATTTTAATTAGTGGAGCATAAAACCAAAATTATTATCTTTTATCATATACCAAATGCATTCTTTTTTTTCTTTTTATGTCAATGTTTAATGTTAATTCTTATACAGAGAGTATAAATATTGACAGATTTATAATAATGCAGAGGTAAAGTTATTTCATTAAGCGTATTAGTGAGTCGTGATAAACGTCCAGAGCATATTAATTATTGATACATAGTTAAGAAGGCGCACTTTTCTTACTTAAAAATGTATATGACTCCAAGAACGAAAGTAACTTATTGGGGCATGCACACTGAAGGTAGTTAATTCAGGTAGACAATGAATTTTACTTCTTAGTAATAAAGGTGTTATAAGAACGCAAGATTTGAATTGCCCGCCATGTTTGACCATCCTAATGACACATGATTATAATCTGATAGATGGGAGTTACTAAACATGGAGTGTAACGCGATAGAACAACGTGTTCTGATTGTTAAACATTATTATCAAAATATTGAAAGTTTGATTGTCACCATTCGTAAAGTGCGTCCAATATGACAGAATGTTCCTAATTCATCTACTGTGAAAAGAATAATCGAAACATTTCGAAAGTACTGTTTCGGTTAGGGATGTGAAACACACAACAGAAGCTTGTAGAGGTCCTTCACAACAAAACATCACGGCGGTTCGCGAGAGTGTTGCCGAAAGTCCAGGAAGGTAGATTCGTCATTGAATACAAGAATTGGACATTACAACAACTACTCTTCAGTGTATTCTTACTAAAGATTTACATCTATACACCTACAAAATCCAATTAATTCAACAACTTTTGCCAACAGACCATGCACAGTGAAGAGAGTTCACCAAACAGAAATGAATGCCGATTTTGTGAACAAAATTATTTTTTGGTATGGCTCCATTTTCACCTTGATGGCTTCATAACTGCTGCATTTGGGGCTTAAAAAAATCCATGAAAGATTTATCAAAAAGCAATGCATCCAAAATGTGTCACTATTTGGTGTGCATAGTGGTCTAGAGGAATAATTGGACCGTATTTCTTTGAAGATGGTTATTGGGGATGGATATACATTAACGGTGAATGACGAACGATATCATGATATGATAATACACAGTTTTTTATGCTTCAATTGAAACATATTGCTTTTGATGACATGTGGTTTCAACAGGACGGTGCCACACATCATACCACTCATGAAACACTTATTGTCTTGCACGAGTTTGCTCCTGGTTGTATCATTTTCCAGCTTGGTGACCAGAATTAGCCGTTACGTTCTTGTGATTTAACGCCTTTGGACTTCTGGTTGTGAGATTATCTGAAGTCACAGGTTTATACCAACAAACCCGCTACTGTCGAAGCATTGAAGTCCGAAATTAAACACTATCAGTAATATACCGCCACATGTATACAATAATATTATTGCAAATTTTGTCAAAAGAGTATGCATGTGCCAGCCGTAATTCCTAAATGTATACTTTATAAATCTCTTTATAATAAAACATTGCATTAGATACAGCGATCTATGCACTTTAAGGAATTGATAGATACCTAGATCATTAAGCATTTTTTAATAACCTATCTGAGATGTGTAACATAATGCTGAAATGATATAATAACTGTGATATAAAAACAATATGTAAATACAAAACACAAAATGTAATACACTGAGATTGATTTAACTTTATTTTAATATCATACATACAAATAGAACTGTTTATAAACCATAATGATAATCAAATGGACGCTTCGCTAAATGTTAGGTACAACAGAGAGAAGCTCGTTGCTGCTGTTCGTGGTCCCTTTTTGGGTCCTATTGGACCTGCAGACTTTGCATTTTCAAAATTTTGACATTTATTTGGTGATATTGTCTCCAGCTAGCCCTGTCTTCCAGAGAAGAAGTCACTCTTTCTCTGATGATTATTTCGTAATCCGTCTACTCCTTTCAGCACTTTAGGTGCAGGGTCATGAAGTTGAAAGCTCCTTCCAGGCTGGTCTCTCGTTTGGATAATGAGTCATTTTATATCAACTGACATTCTTACTGACAAGGAAACTTGATTTGTTTCCAGAGTATGTGGTGGGACAGCAGAAATGTTATGTATTTTATATGAAAGTCGGAAGCAGTATATTAATAAAGAGAAGTATAAAATAGTTTAAGCCATGTGGCATTTCTATTATACCATTATCTAGGTCCTAGCAGAGGATTCCATCAGAGGTGGTAGAAATTGTTTCAGCAGAGTCTTTATCGCTCAGTGATGTCTGTTTAATCTTAGAAGATGCTGTTGCTACTGTGACTGGTAGGAGGGAAGATGGTGGACTGGGAGCAAAAGAGACCACCTGCTGGGCCGGGCATTCAAAATGTACCAAGCGGAATGCGTCCTGTTCACACACAATGATGTAGCACAAACAATTTATGAAGTACATATAAACAGTATAATAGAAGCTTTACATACGCTATTAATGGATGCCTTCGTGCCAGTAATTCTGATGAATGCCATAGGGCGAGATGTGAAAGTATTCATTTGCCAGGATCTATAATGTATATATAGAGACTACTTATTTATTTATTTAACAGTACAATGTACCAAATATAAAAATAATTAAATTAGGATGAGAATAAATGAAATACATCAAGAAAAAAGAAATGATAAATAATAGTTGATACAGAAAAAAGCAAATACATGTTTAGTATGTTAAGTAAAGCAAAAGGGTGGAAGGTAGAAGTAAAAAGAAAGAGACGGTTATCAAGGGATAGGGACAGAAGAATAAGAATTTATGATGATACGGAGAGACGCAATGTTTCCATAATACGTGATAGTGGGTTATGAAATATGTCCAAGGCATTCGATAGGTTGTTAAGAAGATGCACAGCCCTGGTACTGGGCATGCAGATGCCAAGGTTTGTTGAGGAATGAGGGATAGCGAAAGGAGCATGATTTCAAGAACGGAGGTAATTTACTGGGGCATGCAGACTGAAGGTAGTGAGTACCAATGGATTATAATTGTTACCTCTTAGCAACTTTCTAAAATGTTGCATGAGGTGATGTTAAAGGTGATTAAGTAATAATATGACTGAATGTAATGCACTGTACAGAGTATTGGCGTAGTCACCTGCACTGTTCATTCCTCTTGTCAACAACAGTCTCCCACTCAGTACGATTGATGGAAGTCTCTATGTAGTAGGAGTAGGTGCGCTCATCTTGGTCCCATAATAGTAACCTAATGGAGCCGATGGCGTATGGTTGAGTTAGTTCCACTATGATGTGCTGGCTTCCTATTATATGGGCTGTGAATCCGGTGCTGCTGTCATATTGCTTAACATCCCCATTCAGTAAAATGGTATCCACCTTACTATAAACAAAAAATGCTTTCTTTTTCACACTCATATAATTTATACTACATACAATTATTTTTTTATTATATTTTCTTGTTTAGTGTTAGAACTCGGCATGGTCCAGCATGAACTTAGCCCAAATCGGATCTTAGCTGGCCAAGATATGGTGAAATCTACTCCTAACCTCCTTGACTTCTTTCCTATTTCTATCGCTTAATAAGCTGCTCCATCGAGCCACCTCATCTTAGGCCTGCGGTCACTCCTTCACTTTGTTGGATTGTTAGACATCACTCTCTTAGCTGGCTCCAGCTGATTTATGTGGTATAAATGATAGTCAGTACAGTATACCCTTTTTAATAAGTTTAGCCATTTTGACGACGTGACACAAATCATAGAGCTAAGTATTGAATCTTTTTCTTCATATTGTCCTATATTTGATTTCATTAAAAATTTTCCGTTTTGAAAATATCAATCTAAAGATGTTTTACAATTTTAATGATCTAATTAAAATGATGACATCACTTACTTTTCTCCATTCATTACTTTAGCGTGCATGTCATATGTAGCCACATTATATGTGGGACATACAAAATCACCTATCAACTGTGGCATAAATTGTGTATAATATGCCTCCAGTTCCATAGCATGAAAATTCTACACAAGAAAATAGAAAATAATAATAATTAGTTATAACAACATAGTTGTGCTATAAAACATACTTTAAACATTGATTGTGTGATCATACGATTTCTGCTGTGTCCATATTCCCAATAATCTTAATGTACTGAGCGACTGATGGAGTAATGTAGAGATCTTGCCATGAGCGACAGTAGTAATCTGCATAATTAACTACTGTAACCCAGTCTACATTATCTATTGAGATATTTATTTTATATGAATACCACCTAAAAAATATATTGATATTTTGATACAATTCTGCATGATAAATTGATATGTACATCTTCAAAAATTAGGCCATTATCCTATTATTCATGATACAATTAAAAAAAAATCCTTTCAGATTTGTGTTTCAGATTTTTATATTTTGCAATTTCCTAGTGTGTAGATCGCTGCACCCAAGGCAACATTTAATTTTGTTTCTTACAGATATATTTATAAACTGGTATCCTCTGATATCAGATTACAAATATACCTTCAGCTTGTGTGCCCCAATAAATTACTTACATTCTAAAAGCCATGCACTTTTTACTATCCCTCATTCCTCAACAAACCTTGCTGTCAAAGTGCCTAGTATGGCTAGTGCTAGGGTTTATTCTTAACTATTTACCCAATAATCTGAACATTTATCATGACCCACTAAACATCTCACAAAATAACCACACCTCTCTGCTACATCGTAAATTGACTAATCTCTGTACCACTGATGGTTTCCTCTCCTATTCACTTCAACCTATCATACCCTTGTTTACATCTTACGCATTCTTTATTATATATTTGTTCTTTATCTTATATTTAACATTTTTGTCACACAATATTTTGTATTTTTACCATGCGTTCTATTCTTTATTTTTCTTTTGAAGTTTTATTTATTGATAATGCTGTGCATAATGTTCTTTTGTATATATTTTACTCTATGTGTGTTATCCAATTTTTTTTTTCTGTTCTATGTGGAGTCTTGTATATATTTGTTTGTTTTTACTATTTTTCTTATCTAATTTTGTCCTTCGTCTAACACACTGTTTGTTGAATAAATTAATAAGTTAACGAATATTCAATATTTAGAACATAGCATTTAGCTTTGTTTCTATCTCATTTCATCCTATTTATATATTCATAACTACTTTATAAGAATCAGCGAACAGTTTGCTGTGTGCGTAAGGAAAATTTACAAATATCTGCTAACAAATATTTTGACACTACAAGATTACCATAAAGTACAATTTCATGATAATGCATAATTAATTCTAACTACAAAATAATTGTAAAAGTTTAACAAACCTTATATCTTTGTCCCACAAAAGCATTCTTAGTCGATTAATAATGATTGGTCCCTTCAGTTTTACTACAATTCCATTATCCTTCCTTTCTCCTTTGACAAATGTATGATAAGTGTACTGACCATAGTTATTGGTAACTCCATCCAATAGGTATTGTCCATTTATTCCCTCGATCACGGCGGCACCATTCTTGGCGGATGCAACATTTACATCAGGTACTGAAATAAGACTCTGCAGTATAAATAGAATGTCACACATCTCTACAAGAAAATGCTGATTCTTTAGTTACAATGCATATCTCCTGGGTAATTAAGTAAATAGCATTTTAGTAGAATACGATTAGATAAAACGGCAGTTTGCAATACTAATCAGAGGACTCATTATCAATTCTAGTGTTTTAAATAATGTACTCCAAACTTTTTACTATGACGTTAAATGACCTGAACCTTCCGCCGATGTACATTTGCTAACGGAAACACAATTCTAATGCTATACACATATATACAATGATCTTAGAATGATGTTACATGTGTGAGGATGTTCTAGAATCAACAAGCATTTCTAGTATTATGTGATACATATTCCCATATTTGTCACATAATACTACATTAATATGAAAGTATTGGGAAACAGGCATGCAATGTATAGAATATTCTGGAGTAAGTGATAATGCATTCCAGAGATGAAGCTTTGTCTGAGTATCTGTGTAAATGAATATTGTATCGAATAAATTTCTGAATATTGTAATAAAATTACTCTCTTATAATTGATCGCGCATATCACTTCTGACAAAGTAGTACAAGTACCACTATGCATGTATATATATATATATAGGTACATGGGAATGTACAAAGATTCGCATACTACCAACTTCACAATCTCATACACTCCAGACACACAATCAATATTTGATCAAGTAAAAATTGTATGCAAGACTGGGTCTGTTTGGCATTACATACTAATTTGTCCTCTGTGCTTGAGTAAAGTGTTTTTTGTATTGTGCTTTTCCTGCAGAGCTTTTAATATCATATTGGGAGAGATGAGGGAAATTTTTTTCACAATTGTGTACAGATCTTTTTCTGACAACAAGGGTAGCCGCAGACACTTAGACACCAATGCCTCCTGTAAAAAAACAGTTACTGTTAATCATTTTTCCAATATTTATATAACAGTTTATTATATTGCACAGATAATAAGTTTAAATAACCGATTAGAATCATGTGTGCAAATGTGAACTTGGCAGAAAAAGTATGAAAGTAGAATAAATGCAGTGAAGATGAATCATCAAGAAGAATGTGCTGAAAGAACCTGAGTGATAGCATAAGAAATATATAAATTAAAGCCAGCTACTTCAAGTCTTTTACGGACTGAGCAAATGAATCAAGATTAACATAAAATATATCAATATGGTTATAAAGGTCATTGCATGCACTACATGATCTAACCAGAAAGTGAATTTTAGATTGATAACACTAACTAAGCGAGCTTGTATGTCACTCTGATCCAATAGAAGCTTATTAGCTTTACACCAGATGCAGATAGCCCGGAATATTTCCATCTCCGGAGCGAAGAAGGCATCTTGTTCCAGCAGCTGTTCCAGGGATTCCTGAATAACATACATACATATGTAACATCACGCCAAATCAAAGAGAGAGACATACTCCTACCAAATTTTCCAAAGCCTTCCCCATACTGCTCTCCCAGTATAAATTCATTTGCCATTTCCTCCATATGACTGAACCATCTCAAACATTCAGCTTTCATTCTATCCATGATCGTTACTATTAGTTGCATTTAATCCTGTTTTGTTTTTATTATTTGTGGCCCCCTACATCTCTTTGTCCTCCCTTGGGCTCTGCATAAGCTCTCTCTTAGATTATATTTCATCATCATCATCTTTAGTTTCGATTGACTAAACGTTGGGGCCTAAATTCAACACTGAATGTAACATGGCTTTTGTAATGATGATATCTAATATAATAAAATACTTACAATAGATATACTGATGAAGGAAACATCCCGCAATATTTCGTGAGCATTTACGATCATAAAGAAGTGGCATATTTTAATAAGATCATCTATACCGTAGAGCCTACAAGTATACACACACAAAAATTATACACATCAACAATTTGTATTTGAAGGAAGTTTGAGTATTGTTAATATTCCAGATAGAATGAAAAGAAAATAGTACAAGATAATACATGTCATGAAAAAAAAGACATGCCTTGCCACATGTAGTATGGAGAACACATTGTCAACTGTTATTATTCGGCGGAGATAATCAGTGATAGCTACTTCTAGTTCTGCAAAACAAAACCGGTGTGCTAAGCCCAAGGTATGCAAGACGTCATCAGCACACATAGAGGGCAGCACCATCTGGCCAGAGTACAAATATTGGAGCAGTGCCTCTAGCGCTTTTGTTGGGGCTCCTTCTATATTGATATCATTCTAAAATAGACACATGCTTAATACAGTCATTAAGTACTACAATTTTTGTTGATTGTGTAATAAGCAGATACATATCTGAAATGTCAAGGAATATGTCTATTTGGAACACATAAGTTAGACAAAGAAAACAATATGTGTGAAATTTTGGCAGTCAGTTCACAAAAATTTTAAAACACTCTTTGTCTCTAAACTCGATGCATATTATCAGTGCTCTCATACAAGGTTCAAACATTGACTCTTATACAATTCATCATAACAATTTTGGAAGTTACAAACGTGTCATGTAAAGTTGAATATTATTCGAAGAGACGTAAAGAGAAATGACTAGATAAAAATGAAAACCAAAGTTGCCTATATTAAAGATTGATAAAACGGTTCATATACCGAATTAGGACTACACTAGTCAGACAGATTGAATGGAAGCATACACAAATATATAGTAAACAAAAGTGTATAAAGATCTGAGATGACAAATAGAGAATGTTAAAACTTATAACAAAAAACATTAAATAAAATCAGATATAAAAATAGGGCAGGTTGAAATTAACAAGGGAGGAGGAAACAGGAATCCATGTTACAGAGAAGCATAGCGATTCCATGAGACATGCTTATGGGTAATAAAAAATGTCGAGGGCATTAGGCAGATCGTTTAGAAGATCTTGATACTAGGCATTTTGGCAGAAAGATTTGTTGAGAAATGAGGAATAGCGAAATATGACTTCGGAGCAGAGATAATTTATTGCAAACAGAAGAATCATAGTATGCAGACCGCAAAGATAGGCAAACCTGGAGGAGTATATTCAGTAATGAATCCAAGAAGGCAGAAGTAGAAGGTTTGATACATTATAGGCATACTCCATGAGTACATAAGGGCTAGCACAGCAAAACTCATTTGTACCTCTAGGACCCTACAATAGATATAAAGTAGGTGCTCACCACATTCTTCTCGCTATAGAGTAGATCCCTGAAATATTGACTCCTGGCTCCGAGGATAAACTTGTGGGCATTGATAGGAACATTATCCACAGTTAATGTTATATCTGAGTACTTGTCACTCAAGCACAGCTGGGCAATATTCTCAGCAAGGTGACCTCAAAAGATATATTGTAGCAGGGATTATCTGTGATGTTATTTTGAGATGATTATAACAAAATGGTATAGCTGTAATATCATTGTTGGATAATGTGTGTGGATCTAAGATGTCTTGTAAGACAGTTTTTTCATACCTGTTACTATTAAGCTTGTAGTCTTCTTTGATAATAACTTTTTCGCTAAAATACCTGTGAAAGAAGATAAACATAACTACTTTGTTATATGCTTAAAGAATTAAACTTTATAATAGTGTTAAACTTTAATTGAATTCGTTTCATGATAAATAAATAAAATTCTAATCTTCCATACATTTGGATATTGAAATTCCATACTCATATTTTAAAATGTTATTAAATACATATAATTGTTTCATTTGCACCCCCTCGTTGAGGTGATTCTGCATGTGGGTTTTCTATCAACTATTATTTGAAGATGTCGACGAAGTTCACAAAGAAGAATATGAATATTTACCTTAATATATTCATGGGCACAAGATATGAAGTACACAAATATATCAACAAAAGTGTGAACGAAGATATTGACGAATTTATAACACAGCTGTCATTGTAGATGTTCCAGAAGACGTGTTGGAAAAAAGATGTTGAATAGAAGATGACGAAGTTGAAGAATCAGATAACGGTCACAAATAAAATGATAAAGAATTTGAAGATGCTGATACTGTACAAGCATCAATAAATACCAATTATTCAAGGTTCGAAAAGATTGAAGCAGTCAATTTATTTTGTATAACTATTGTAGTGTATTAATTATATATAACATTTACATAGAGACATTTATAATAATCTTTAAAGGAAAATTAATATATTTGAAGATATTTTGATCATAAAATGGTGACCTGTATGATCTATGATTCCTGGTCCTGTCCTCCGAGCAGAACTCTGCAGCAACAGAACTCCCGACTGTTCCCCTTGATTCCTCATGTTGGAGTTGATGTTGATATAGTCAGATTCTAGAGAAGATTACTGATGAATGCAAGTGCTCTGACACTACTGTACTAAGTGATACTTTTCATCTGACTGATACTTTAGTTTATATACCTTTGTATTAACTACAGCACTACCAAGTTACCACACATCATTATCATTTAAAGCATTTATTTTGCTAATGTGAAGCACCTTTTTTCATACTTTCTTTATTAACAATAAATGCGGTTTTGTGGCTTTACACCATAGCTGTTTAGAGAGGTATTCACCTGACTTTTAGATTTATCTTTCAATTTACACATGACAAGTGAATCTTTTGAAATATACTATAAATTTCAAATAATGCAATTTCCTTAACATGAATAAACAAAACGTGGAATAAAATATAAATATTCACAAGATATTACGCCACATGCTGTATTCTCTGTTTATCTTTCGAATATTGCCACAATCAAAAGATTTACAAGTCAACAAACTTTTGGGTTATTATGAGTTGTGACATTTTGTTTGCTGACGTTTCCGAACATATCACAGTGCACTTCTTCAGTGAAAATCAACTTCACACAGCCAGAATAACCCTGAAATCTTAGACTCGCATTGTCTCTTGAAGATATATTTATTAAAAGAAAATGATATACAATATATGATGAAAAGTCAATACTCGACTATGTGGTAATGGATTCGCGCCTGAAATGCGATACTCTCGATACACGAGGTGCTGAAATTGGTTCGGATCATTCGTTAATAGATTACTATCCTTGCACACCTTGTATGCCTTGGTTATTAATGCTTGTAAATCGCTTTCATTATCTGCCACTAGCACTGTATCATGTGCATACAATAAGCAGCATACTTTCCTTCCATTCAATTCCGCTCCTACATTCATGTTGTGTCGATATATAGGTTGAACAACCACAGAGACATAATACATCCTTGTTTCACATGTTCTCTTTTAATATCTCTTCGTCGTTTAGCTGATCTTTCTTTCTTTTAATATAAATCTTCACTTTCCTTTTCCAATCATTATAAATTACTTTCATTCTCTTACATTCACTTTCACTCCTTGTCCTAACAGATAATATATTCAGCAATGCTATATTCGTCTCGTTCACCATTTCCTTCACTTTGTCATCCCACCATGCATCCACCTTTCTTCCTATCAACTGTTGCTGTCCCACATATATCTTTCGCTGTATCATACATGCTCATCTCGAGGTGCTCCCAGTCTGCGTCTATAGACAAGATTGGGGCTTTGCTCACGTCCAATACTTTTCCCAGCACATTCTCATACTGCATCCTTTTGCTATCCACCTGCAGATTCTAGACCTTTATTCTGCATATGGTAGGCACAGTTTTTCTCCGTGGATGCAATCTGCGGAATAGCATCACTCTCGACATTACTATGAAATGATCCGAACCAATTTCCGCACCTTGGTACACTCGTGTAGCGAGAGTAACAGATTTCAGGCGCTAATCCATTTCCACATAGTTGAGTCTGCCATCACCATCACCTCTCTGACAAGTGTACTGATGAATGCTCCTATGCTTGAAGAAGGTGTTTGATACTAACAAATCCTATTCATGACACATCTCGATGATTCTGTCACCATTCTCATTTGTTTTTCTATCTCCATACATACCTAGGATCGATTCACGACACGGACAATCACTCTTTTGCTCGCTTTTTTCACTATCAAACATTCACGAACATCAGCCCAAAACTCACCCTTAGCTGCCTATGCTTCAGAGCTTACAGGAGCATATCCAATCACTATGAATATGCTCCTGTTACCGATTTTTGAGCGGATCCACATGAGTATCGGGCTTACAAATTTATACTCTTGCATACACTGACTCATTCTATGTGACAATAAAGCACTAACACCGTGGCAAACGTGTGTTTATTATTATCACGTTTGTTTATTATTATCAATATACATTATTTTTTTGTTTATTATTACTATATATTATTTTTTTGTTTATTATTATGGAAACATTGCGTCCCTCCGTATCATCATAAATCCTTACACTTTTGTCCCTTGTATATCCCTTGACAACTGACTCTTCCTGTTTACATCCATCTACCTCCTATTTGTTCGTATTTATTTGTTTTTCTTTTAAATATCAATTTTGTTTTATCACTTCTTCTTCTTTGTTTTGAACTTATTATATTTTAATTTTTATTTTTTATATTTTGTTTTGTGTTTGGTACGTTGTAGTCTAAATAAAAAAAAAATATTTTCTTACCTTACTGTTGCAAGTCATTTATATGTTTCTTTATATACTAATGCCCCATCCCCGATTGATTGTGCTCTCATTCAGTCCCATGTAGATGACAGTATTGTATGTGACAGTTACTCATTCAATGGACCACCAACATCAACTAAAAGGTTAGCAACTGTGTAAAACAAAGTCTTGTTAATTTCAACTTCACAAAGACCAAGATTTGCTTTATTTCTGGTCTTAATGTTGGTCTCGTGGTCTAGGACACTTGACTAAAGTGCTGGAGGAGAGAATGAATCGCAAGTGTGATACATAGAGTTTAGCAGTCATTCAATGTTTATCCTTGGTACTATGTACTGCTTATTCAATAAACAAATACATATTTTAAATATAGTAAATGGGAGGGAAGAAAATGTAAAGTGTATTTAATTGAAAGTATTTAATTCTTCTTACTAATAATATAGTACGATGCAATAATGCAGCAAAATATGCATTTTGTCTTTACATTTATATAAATATTTTTATATCACACATTTTGTAGCAAAGCTATCAACTCTATTTCATAAATTCAAGTGATTTCTTCATCGTATGCGTTATGTATCTAATGTACACAATTATAAACTACAATTAAATTAACTTAAAAAGCATTGCGAATTAAGTATTCCTAGAAATTAATCATAAATTTAAAATAAAATATACTTTTTGGTTAATCTGGCCTCAGTTCGGTTTTAGTAAATGCTTTTAGTAAAATAAAACATTTGGGTACACCCAGCAGCGGATTTCCATAGGGGCACATGAGGCACGCGCCTCAGGCTTCTTAAATCGAGGGGGCCTCCAAATCCAGCCATTACCAATAATGAGATATTCTAAAATATTACAATTTACAAATCGCTGCGAATTTTTGCGTGAATCAGAAAACGTTTTGCAGAATGAATATTTGAAAGCAGTCTTCGATTCATTGCAAAAAAAATCATAGTAAAATTTAGTGTGCATAACATTTTAAGAAAGGACGACCAGATATATTACACTTCATGTGTTAGTAAGGCATCTATCTTTATACGCCTGCCTACTGGAAAAACCACATTTAAAAACACTCCAAGTACTCTACCTCTGGTACTCCAAGGTGGTGAGGAAACAAGCGCATACATCCCCCTACAAGAAGTATATATATTTTGTTGGGGAGGGGGGGGGGGCTCAAAATCGGACTGCGCTTCATGCCTCTCAAGGGGTAAATCCGCCACTGGGTACACCTATGGAGATTAGTGTTTTAAGTGATGCTCATATGCATGCTTCAACATAAATTGACAGGGCTTCTCTCGAATGCTGGTGCTGCATTGTAGTATACCTATTTTGTTGGTATACTATTTTATTTTTACTCATTCTTTTACTCTACTTTAAACTGTAACTGTTTTGTTATATCATTCTCTGATTCTAATGCTAACTAAGCATGTATTATTATAGCCGAAGCACAAGTATATCATTGGGTTATCCTTGAAATCCCTATACTAGAATCTTTTGTAATCTATCAGGTAGATGAATATAATCAAAAACTTCAATGATAAGAAAATGTTTCCTATAAGTATTCAGTATACAAGGGTACATTTCAGGAAATAAATGACTAATCATTTATTCGGTTCATGAATACTTCCAGAGATTATGCAGGGAGTGAAATAAATGATAATGGGAATAATTAACACATATCTCAAGGAATAAAAGCACCTAAGCGCTGCAGCCAAAAGCTATGCAAGACAGCTAGCAGTTAAACCGACTAATATAGAACAATTTTGAGTTTGTTAATTCTAATGATTGGTCAGAAGTACTAGCATGTGAAACATATTGTTTAGTGATATTGAAATAGAATCATTTTGAAGTAACCCAAGAGATTCCATTTCAAGTAATATTTTCTGTCGATTGATTGATCTATTTGCAGAGTAAGCAATATGAAGCATCAACATGTATAAATATTTACATCACTTTCGAGAGCTATCAGACATGTGGCCATTCGCTTTTGTCGGACTATCGATTCGTATGTTCTTAAAAACTGTCGATGACGGCCATCTGAAACCTGAGGACTGGCAGGATTCAGCTCTCGATGGAGTTCTAGAACTTTCACTGGCTGATTCTTGTTTGTCGCAATTTATATAGCCATTCATTTTATAATCGCTATTTGTTTTAATTTGTAGTTCAGCTTTTGATCTATCTTTATAAGCGTTGAATTGAATAGATTCCGATGCATGAGCGCTGTTGTAAAAATTTTCTTTGGAACTGGTGGGTCGGGATTTGCCACTTTGCAGCTTGGATATTGATGACAGAGATTCACTTCTGGAACTAGCGTATCCACCGTTTCTCTCTGAATGATTACCGTTATGCGTGAATATCCTATCAGTGCTAGGATGAAATATTTTGCCGTTGTGAGATCTCTTTTTCACTTTCTTATCTGAAGCATTGCTCATAGATTCTAATTTATTGTTGCTGTCGGTGAGTGAGAATTTAACAGATAATTGGCTGCCCCCGTGATTACCATAAGAGCTCTCCGGTTTGATTCTGTAATCATCTTGGTTATTGTAAAACAAACCATTGATATTGCCATTACTGCTGCTAATAGAAAATTTGGATTCTTCTTTATTTATCACTTCAGTTTGAGAACCTTGTCTCTGAGTGGGATCGTGGAGATAAAATGTATCAGAATGTTGTTGGTTCGCATCTACTGATTGCATACTCTGAGCACGATGCAATGACAGTCTCAAAGGTTTCTTGGGAGGAGCGGGTCTGGGTCTTTCGGAATTTTGATAGTGTTTCTTGTAATGGCCTTGTATCGAATTGGGTTCAGAAGTATAATCGAGGATTTTCATTCTACTCTTTCTATATTTATCTTCTTCTATACTCATAGATGGCTCTGAATCGCAATCGACGGGTTTAGTATTTCTAACGTGCAATTTGGACATCCTGCGGCTAGATTTGTGCGCATTCTGAATTATCTTTCCATCGATACGATGATCTATGTAGTCTCTCTCTGGATGGTAGTCAATTTTTTCAGTTGCATCCACATTTTCTATTTTAGACATTTT
>JAPMAF010000354.1:0-15241 GCA_026537445.1 Silvatares holzenthali | reverse complement strand
ACCACCATCCGTCTGGGTCTGGTCATCATACTGTACATGTAAATACATACTGCACATGTAAATGATGTGTTGCAGTCGGAGGAGAGATTGAAAACTTGGTTATTCAGTTCTAGTCACGAAATATGGATCCTTTTCACGTGGCTTACGGTACTGAACGTTGTTGCTGTTTTAAATTTTTTAAATATATTTTTGCACACATATTTAAAATCTGCATAAAAAATGTATTTTACATTATTTATATACATTTTTTTTCAGTCCAGCGGGATTCGAAACCGCGACCTCCAGCGTTCCTCCAACGCTTTAGTCAAGTGCCTTTAAAACTCGACCACGAGGCCGACAATTTATTTAATCATTAACTTAAATGAAGTGTAAAATTTTAACAATTAAAATTAAGTGAATATATTAGATGCAGTCAATTGAAGCCATCACTGAAGCTTGGCGTATCGTGTGTTCTTACTAAATTCTGAGCTGTAACGTGAAATAATTATATTTTTGAGAAGATATTTAAGCACTGGGATTCGGGCGCCATATGTAATTTCACACTTCACTAATAATGCTAGTTCGCTTCTAGGCCGGCAGAGGCACAAGTATCAAAGGTGAAAATAATGAATACCGTGTCGTATGGGCGTCAATCTGCCATGCCGCTCGCGCCCGCCCATACCCCGCCCTACCCAGCTACCCTGCTACCCTATCATCTCACCATCACCCTCGCTAGGACACTAACGAGTTTTGACATGCCGAGCATTATTATTTATGATCGAAATTCGAGATTTTCCGATACATACCAGCAAACAATATAATATGTACACAATATTTATTTGAACATCGACATTAACGCAATCTGTGCCAAAGGATATACAGTGTGCAGCGGATATATCGTAAACAGAATATGTGACACCTTAGAACGACAAAGAAAAGCATTTTACATGACATTGCTTGTAATATAAGTACTGATACTTGCTCTCTGTGCGTTCTTTGATTGTTTTGTCAATGAAGCAATCTCCTATGCTATATTACTGTAGTGCTGCTAACACAATTGACAATAATATACGTGAGGTAGTTTCATGCATCTAGAATCTTCCAAGCGCATCGCCCAGAACGGCAAAACCTCTGGAAGATTCTTGGGGTAGTTCACCTACCTCAGAGAATATAATATTGTCACCGCAATAATTCATTCTAGAAGAGTCTTCACTCTCTCCTATATAAAGAGTGGCGTAACGCAATATGCTAGAGTTAGATCATCGATTTCCTACCTGAGACAGCTGTCTTTCTGTCGCCTCGGCTATGTATTCGCACAACGTCTTTTCGAGAACCGACTCCCTCGACCGCGCAATTGTTCGCCGCGACACATTCATCGTCACTATACACTATCATCTCTACACGGTATATTCGGAGAATAAAGAACATTGGAAATTACGTCTACTCTTATTATTTATATTAGCAGGGCAACCGCACCCGCTAAATTACTTACACCACATATAAATTAATTGATTCTGTTTGGAATCTATGTATTTATACGTCATTACATTCTTTCAATGGCCGTTCATTTACCTAGCTATATGGATCCCGAAAGACAAATATTCAAAATATCATTTAATTTCACAAGTAAAGATTTTTGGGTAGTCATGTCATGTTGTGACACTTTGTTTGCAAACGTTTCGGACCACATTATAGTGTCCATCTTCAGGGCGGGTATATCTGTGTAAAAAGTTAAACAAAGTGTCACTACACGACATTACTACCAAAGTTTTTGACTTGCGAATCTCTTGGTCGTGAAAGCCTACGAAAATACTTGCCATTTAATTTCTTTATCTACAACCACTAGATATTATTTAATTAATTCAACATGTATCGACTTTCTGCTAATGGTAACAAATCAGTTAGATGGTCGAAACATGTTGAATGAATCAAATAATATCTGGTGATTGTAGGCAAAGAAATTAAATAGAATTTTATAAACAAAGGAGAAACAAAGAAAAAGTGATAAATAATCGGTTATGGAGTTGCTAGTGATATAAATGTATGCACTGACATTTCGCGAAATGCATCGTAAAAAGTTATGTCAGCCCATACATTATTATTACTGATAAAGAGTTTTCAAAAACATCTATGAACACTTGCAGATCTCTTTGTTGAGGCTGACTTTTACAAAGATTAACTCATCCTGAAAAAGACGACTGCAATGTGGTCTGAAACGTTGGCATTCAAAATACACAACACGAAATGACTACCCAAAAGCCTTCGACTTGCGAATATTTACCACTATATTATCTATAGAGACGTAGAAGTGTTAATAGAACAAGAGCTCAGTGAATTAATAATGTCAACAAAGACAGCACGGTGTTAGAGAAGGCATTTGATAGTAGAGGGCGGTAAATATTGATAGGTAAATCGATGTACCGAAGGATCAAGGAAAAATCTTATGTATGGTTATGCTCAAGCTGTCTTGGGACATCGTGCTTATTTTAATTATCCATCCTTAGCAGCTAAGATGCAAAAGTTTAGCTTTGCAAAAGTGACAAAATACAGGATTTCGTAAGGTCGTTAATAAAAGAATAAACTGAAACACTACGTATATCTCAGAAAGGTGAAGTTTACCATTTTTAGTCCGGAACAAATTAAGAATAGGTAAAATCTGTCGATAATATGGGACCAGGGCTTCTCCAACTCGATCACAAGAAGTAACAAGGTTCTGAAGTGCTTTCAGCACATTGATGATTACCTCGACTCGCTTTGTGTTTAGTGCGGCTAAAACAAACAAAAAACAAATATCGGTCTGAAATGATTACCCAAAAATAATACAATACGTTTCATACTTAATTTAAGTATCATAATGAAATGATACTCAAAAGTCAATTTCGAAATAAAACATTTGCACAGAATTTTCGCTGCATTAGTGAATAATTCAAATACTTTGAAAATTGTTGCCAGACTTTATCAATAATACTCACTCTTAATCGGTATGATTAATTGAGGCACGACTGGTAGAACTTTATGACTGCCGTGTCTAATAAGATCCTTGATGCCTTCATTTGCGTAGAATTTGCAAGGGAACCCGGTCTCGACCAATCCGTCGAAGAACATAGGCAGGTAATGATGGTAATCTAACTTCTCAACCGGTACCTGCAATCAATCAATATCAAAAAACGTCTTTGTTGTACACAATCGTTATCCTCGGAAATGTCCCCTTGAAATATTCAGGACCCGAACGGTCATATTGGACAATTTATTTTTGTATTATGTCGCCGGTAATTACATAGATTATCTACACGCCCGGCGGTATGTCAAGAGACTATCCGACAGGTGGGATATTTCACATTTCAGTTTTATTAATCAATCAATAAGATATTAATTAATGTGATATATCACGAATGGGCAATACTTCGTTTTCCAACAGGTGAGACAAACGACACTCCCTTCATTTTACTTTAAAACTATGTATCTATCGATACGGAAAAATACTAAATGTAATTATACATTAAATTGATGCGTATTTAAATAAATCCTACCGGGAGTAATGCGATGTTATCAAAATATTTGATCTATTTTCATATAAACCGCTTACACAAATCGCTACAAAGTGATGTTAGATACCGTGAAATTTTAATGTGTTGTTCCCTTCCAGTATTAATCATTATTGAATAAATCTCTTTAAATTTAATAATTGCATTATAACATTATTATTGTGATAAATATAAACCACATCTGTTTATAAACGCGAGTATATTTCAGTATCGTAATTAGTGTTTAGTGTGAGTTTAAATATTTAAATACATACTATAAATACAATAATTATACGGATATGCATATACATACAAAACCGAAGTTTGCCGATATGGGAAAGCTGTGAAAAGATGACACCACTTGTCATCAATGTATTTTATGACATGCTCGAAGATATTTTGAAGTAGTGACACCGTATTAATTAATTCGTGTTTATATCGCGCCGTGCAAAAATCATCTTGAAAACGGTGCCAATTTTTTTACTACGTTAATTCATTGAATTTGTTATTTTCGCGTTTACAGTATATTATAAAATAATGGCATGTTTTAAACAATTGTTCATGTAACAAGACAGATGATGTCATAATTTGTGATGTTGGGATTATTATAAGATACAACATGACAAAACAAAATAAGTTGGCATAAAATGATAATAGAAAATTTTAAAAGCTATTTTGGACTCTCAGACAGATAAAACATATCAGTTATTGGAAATGTTCTTGTAGTATATTAAATTTTATATTACATGTTTTAATGATAGATTCCAGCCAGCGTAGTCATTACTAGTTAAGGATCTTGCAGATGTCAAATGTCACGGTGTTATTATCTTTGTTGAGAAGAGAAGACCTCAGATTCTAGAAACTGATTGAAAGATTCAACAACTTAAATTATTCATCCTATTGAGTAGGAGCGGAAGAAATCTGTTGACAAATGCCGATATCTTAACTGCTGCGTTATTGCTCACTGGTATCCTGGTTGAAAAATAAAATTAGACCTTTACTACTACTGCTGATCTCATTCAGACACTAAAAGTTTCAAAATGCAGATATACTAAATATTTTTTAAAATTCTATAAACTTCGGAAGTAAAATATTTGTGGAGTATTCGAGATAATGTCGAAGTAAATATTTGTGCACGGAGAGAACGTGAAAATACGGAAAATAATAGTATTTAGGATGTATCACGTATGACACCAAGTACGGATCTACTACTAAATTACTCTTGATTTCTAACACGTTTCTAGTACAAGTTCGTGACGTTTCCCCTAAAAAATTGTTTTCAGAAGAGGAGGAATAAACTGCTCTACACGCAACCTTGATTTTTCAGATTTTGATTCCAACGGATTTCCCCTTATGGAGTTATCTTAACTGACTTTGTTTCTAACTAACTTACATTTAAAATATTTTACTAACTTCTCCCTTACTAACTTCACTCTTAAAATCAGAGGTCTTCATTTCAACTGAAAGAAAATATCGGTTAGAAATTACCGGCCTTCACGAAGACCATGTGTAGCGCATTACTTAGGAAATTTGCTTCTTGTTTAGAAGAGTTCCGCGCACGTAAAGGTTCACATTTAGTTATTATTTTAATAAAAAAAAAATAATGTCTATTTAATTAATATTAAGAAATATCAATAGATGTCTTGTTTTTTTAACACCTTAAATAATATTTATTTTGAGACAAGCTATAGAGTAATGATGGAGATCAACCTTTGATAGGACTGGAATTCAGAAGACGGAGAAGGTACTCAGTAAGGTTCAAATCATATATAATGTATCGTTATATATTTGTTAATTAATTTTGTAATAAATAAAAAAATTGCTTGCCTTCCAGCATACATGCTTCCCGACGTTCTCAATTGATATCGGGAACTGTCCGCTCAAAAAGGCAATACTGAACTGGGACGGTTTGTATTGTTTCGGTTCAAAGATTGCAAATTTCGGTGGCGGTAGTACTTTCACGTGGCTCTGTAGACTCTGAATAGTAAACGCTGGGACGGTCCGGATGGTTGGCCACCTGGATCTCGAAGCGGGAGTTCCTGGAAGCGGTTTCCTTAGAGATATTCGGAAATCTTTGCCAGATGTTTCGGTTTCTTCACACTTGAATTTTTGAACCATCTCTTTTGGGTTAGGTAAATCTAAAAAAAACAAATGTTTATTGTATTGCATACCTGAAAGACATTATCTACTTTCTATCTATTGTTGTTCACTAATGAGTGCATAGTTAAATCTTGCTCTTAACTTGTGTTTAAAAATGATTATTAGAACTTATAAGCATTCTTAAACAGAGGTTAGCTTTCTTATTAGAAGTAATATAATTCATGTGTTGATCGTAGATAGACTACATTTCTTCCTTTGATATTTATAAATATTTCTCAATTTAAATAATGCAGTACATGTTTTTCTAAAATTTTTTTTAAACATCAAAATTACTCAACTGAAACCATTTTGTTTCTGGGTGCATATCGATTGGTGTATACAAAAGCTGTTTAGCCACTGCTGGAAGATATAAATTTTAATTTTTCAGATCTCGCGACGAAGCATTGATAAATCCATTATACGTAACATACAACACCGAACAGTGGTATCGTTACGCAGACAATACGAAACCTACTACTCTTTGATAGCTTAACACAAATGTATTTGTTTATTTTTTCTTTATACGGCCTACAGCATTGATTCTAATTATGCTTTAGAGAACGTGTTATTTGTTTTGATTCTAAAATAATTGATTAAAACCTTGTGAATGTGTATAGTACTTTTCTCATGTCTGTAAAATGAATGCAAAAATATATCCAATTCCAAATATTTGGAGTACATGTGTTAAATGGAGAACCATTGGCTGAAATGATGTGCCTTTAAGTCTCTCCCACATTAAAAACAAATTGTAAAAGATACGTAGGTAGAAAAGATATGTGCAGATATTTGGGCGGCTGTTGCGCAATTACTATGCAAACCTCCAAAATATTGTACAGAACACATGGTCGTATTGATTGGATTGAATTTTACCAAACATCGCGACTCTTTGGTTTGTTTTCAAAGGATATAATTTATTACCTTGCCTTGTTAATCCCGTTTGTTGTGAAAGTATAACTAAAACGCGTCTTGAAATTTCTCGATGTCGCAGAGCTCACAAACAAAGAAATTTGTTAGAAACTTCACACGATGTAATTTTTAGAGTTGCTTGAGCACTCGATATTGCACTTGTTGTTCGCTGGATACAGCGCAAATATCGAAACGCTTCAGACAATATTGACACTAGTAAAATATAATAAAAAATGACAAATTTGTTTTGCCCGTTAACGCGATGTGAGACTGTTTATTTTGTAAGATGATCGTTACTATAGCGACGCCATATTTATCGATTCCCGCCTCGTGGTGTATTTGTGCGCTGTCAGATTTCTAGACGCCCTGAATTATGTAGATAGGTAGGCAGCTCTTCTTCCTCACATCGTTCCTTTAAATACTTTATTCAACTCTGATATTTTTATTGACGTGGAAATTCTCAGGTAGTTACGAATCCGTAATATATTTTGGACTCGATGACGAGAGAGGTTCTTAATATTCAAAGGTTTTTTCTTAAAACCAAAATTAAAAATGGTTTATATACTCTTTATCCCTACACTTGCGAACGTTTTCATTCTTGCAGGTTAATATATTTCCATTTTATCTGCATACCGTTTCCAAATAAACTGGTTCAATGGTAAGATCAATTTATTTAACAGACCATTATTATATATTAGAATAGGCTTATCCTTTTTTTACTAGGTTACATTAGGTATCACACACATATGCTATGAGGAATATTTTTTCTGATTTATATTAAATAATTACTAGTTTGCTATCAATGTTCTTTATTTAAGATGATGTAATTTGATTTGAAGTATCTGTTTGTTTTAACATTCTTTTGTGATACTTTTAACTTGAATCTTTGAGATTCTGTAGTTTTATTTGTAATTCAAAGGTTTTTACATACGTTATTTGTTAGTCTTTTACGTTATTAGGCTATATATGAACAAATAGAATCTGGTTTCTCAAATTTGGCAATGAAGTATGTATACGAGTACTTACTGCCAATTTATATAACGTACAATATTGAACTTCGGTATTGATTTACTGGTCAGGTAGCCATTATGGTTGTCAGTCAGTCTGGGAATATCATATCATAGTTTACCTGAAGTGATTTATAACGTTTGGTGATTGGTAAAATGGACACCAGATTCAATGGATTATGTATATTAGATCTTAGAGAAGGAGAGATTTTTCTGCCTGAAAATCCTGTCATATGAAACTATCCTATCAAACGGTACAGGAACTCAATCTGGCTCAATGGTACATAAACTCAATCTAGCTATCGAAGGAGATCTACTCCATCAGCTTATATTTATTTTCATTTTTAAAGTGAAACTTTACATTTTTATTTTTAAAAAAGAATCTCTGGCTTTTTAATCTAGTCTCCCAGTCATTGGCTAAAAGACATCGACAATTTCTAATATTAACAAATTTCTTAATTTTTTTATAATCACGAATACAAGTTTGTTCAATGACATTATTATTTAATTACTATATTTCTTGTTTGAAGAATGTATTTTGATTAAAAAACACGGCCAAGAATTACTGTAATGCTGCTGAAGCAAATGAAAACGTTCAAAGTTTTTAATATAAGGAAAACATAAATATTTTTATATTGAAAGCAAAACACATTTTTAACTATTTGTCATTTAAATTTTCTATTAAATTAAAATTTCCATAGTTATTCGTTATTGATACTTTATATATAAATAATAAAGAAGCTCAATATCACATCGCCAACGTGGATTTTTCAAATTGAATATGATGTTGGATATAAAGCGTTTAAAAAAATAATACGATTTTTTTACAAGACATTGCCATTAAGTATGAGCACTATGCCGATCCGGAGAGATCAGAGTATTATAAATAACGAAATATGAGGCTTGCCGTAATATGGTAATTTTTAGGCAAAAGAAAAAAGGAAGGAGATTTGTTGTGATTTCCTGCTCAAGAAAACAAGTATTTAAATTAAAAATTGTCCCAACAAGAGAAAACAATTTAAATGTAGCATAACTTTTTTATTGCACTTGTAATCCAATATGAGATCGATATAGTTAACCAACCAATATCATATATTAGAAGAAAGCTAATTCTTTTTTACAATGTAATGTTAGGCCTTCAAATACGTACGCTATAAATAAAATAAATAATTTTTTTTATTTGTATCAAGAGGAGGGGTGTGCAATCCTACTTGGAACATATTGATAGTACATTATAAAAAAGTGAAAGTTTAAGAAGATTGCTTACATTTATTGCCTTAGTGCAATAAGCCCTCCCTCGCATGTCCTGAGGTTGATAGTTGCAGCCTCAAACTGTCCCACTGCCGAATTAAAGGCGTTTACGATTTAAAGGCGTTGATTTGTGTTGTCTCTGTTTTTTATTTTAAGGTTGTAACATTTTTTTTGCAATAACTTTTATTTGTTATTTTTGCTATTGTACTTTTACATTATAACTGTTAGATGATATTTATTTATTATTAAAAAAATGTGCCATTTATTTAAGATTTTGTAAATTAAATTACGATTTAATGCCTTTGATTCGTTTCTTTACTTTGAGGCTGTATACATTTTTTGTGTTTAATTTTATTTATCATTTTTTATTTATCACTCTTACAGTCAAAACATTATAAGTATTTGACGATGCATTATTAAAATTTGATTCCCATTAACAAGGTGTTAAATTATGCATTAATAATGCATAATTTCTCATATATTTTGATAATGTCCTTCCCACTGCAATATAGCAGGTCGGTGTGTATGTATTTTATCTTTCTAAGCTGTAAAACTTCAGCCTAATTTTATTTTCCCTCTATTTATATTTTCGATACTTGTATTGAGGTTCCTTCCCGAATCGTATAAATATTTCGCGCCTCGGCTGGCGATATATCAAATTATGAAATTACAAGCTTTTCAAACTGGGCGCGGCATCCCATAAAAATGTTCGAAATCGGTGATATACGATAGAGCTACGAACAAAAAGCCTTGGCCACATTTCATTAAGAGAATGGCCACCGGCCGCATTGGCGCAGCGTGGTCAGGTGGACGAGAGCTGACACAGTAGTCACCGGCTATTCTGTATTCAGGAGGGGTCCCGAATGTTTGGTTGTCCTACAGAGCATACTACGGATATACATATAGTAGATATTATTCCCCAATCTACAGCCGAATTGATCAACTACACTAAATGTACGGTGCATTCAATATCATTGATTTTATTTATTGACTTGTTTGACATCCATGCATATATTTAAATATAACTGAAACCATTTATTTTGCACACAATATTATTTCTATGTAGCGAATATTTAAATCGTGAATCATTCAACTCTTGCTGAAAAACTAGGACTAATATAAATGAAGTTAACAATAGCTTATTTCCAATAAAGTTCCGGATGCCTTTCTTCTTAATGCATATATATATCATTATGAAGTTTCATGTTTTGGTTTTTGTAGGTCTCGTGGTCGAGTGGTTAAAGGCGCTTGACTAAAGCGTTCGAAGAACGCTGGAGGTCGCGGGTTCGAGTCCCGCCGAAGTGAAAAAAATGCATTTTTCTATTCAGGTTTTAAATATATGTACAAAAAATACATTTAAAAACAAAATAAAAAAAAACAGCGAAAAAAAAATGCATTTAAAAAAATATATATTCACTCTGGACTGGAAAAGAGTGACAGATCTTGTATCGCCCTGGAGCAATGCCACCATTCAGTATTGTAAGCCGCGTGAAATGGATTTATCCATGTTTCGTGACTAGAACTGAATACCCAGGTTCTCAATCTCTCCTCCGACTGCTACACAGCATTTACATGTGCAATTGTACAGTATGTTACATACCCAGATGGATGGTAGTGTCGTGGTGTCTTGTGTGTAGTAAAAGATAAAATAAAATTGAAGAAAGCTCGATTCCAATCATTTGATTCTTTTTACGAAATAACCACTAATTCCTACCACGTGGCATACGATGATATTGTCCCTGGGCGATATAAGAAGTATCTCTCTTTACCAGTCTAGAGTGAATATTTTTGAAGCATTTTTTGCTATTTCTAAATATAAATTTTCATTTTTATATTCAAATCTGAAATGAAATATAAATCCTAATTTTTTATTGAGGAGGATTTGCACCCGTGACCTATATCACTTTAGAAAAGTATATTATTCACTGCAATACAAAACCGACAACCTATGGGTGCTAGTAGAAAAATAAATTAGTGTTTCGGTGGTTGTCTTATGATTGAGAGATACATTTAAAAAAATAGAGCTTATTTTTCAAATCATGATATTTTTTTATTTGTCGAATAAGTGCATTTCATTATTCAATACGGTTAACGATACTGAAAAATATAACTCACCTAAACGATAGATAAAAGAGGATCTGCAAGCATAAGTGAGCAGAATGAACGATAAATTCCTAAAGAATGACTTGAAGATGAATGTGGCCAAATCCAAAGTGATGATTTTTGAAAGAGATGAGCATATGACTGTTTGCAAGATCTCTGTGAACAAAGAGTGCCTAGAACAGGTGCAGGAGTTTACGTATCTTGGTAGCAAGTTCACGAGGGATGATAGGTCGGTCGCAGATATCGATAGAAGAATGGCAGCAGGTAATAAAGTGAACGGTGCCATGCACTCCATAATTGGTAACAATATGCTGTCCAAAGAATCATAGTTGATAATACATAATGGAGTCTTGATACCCATCTTACTGTATGTTAGCAAAACGTGGACTTAGCAGAAGAAGGATGAAAGCAGAATAAATGCAGTTTAGATGAGATTATTATGAAGAATGTGTGGAAAGACCCTGAGAGATAGGATAAGAAATGAAAATTTCAGAGAAGCATGCAAATTAAAAGTAACAATCATAAACATAATGAAAGTTAAATGTTTGAGATGGTTTGGACATGAAAGAATCATAAAACAGATCTACAGTGCGAATATTAGTGGCAGAGTATTGCGTGGAAGGCCTAGAACATCTAAAATCAGGCAAAAACATGTTACCCAACTTCTAAACGAATGTCGGGAGCCACAACAACAGGCGTGCGTGTATGAGAAGATGCATGAGCGTGGAGGAAGCAAATATTGTGTGCCGGGATAGAGACAACATTCTCTCTGCCTACTCCTATCGCGAAGTGGCGGGATGTTATGTATGTATGATAGATAAAAAAACCTTGTGATTGAAATTGGTGGAATTGATAGTTAAATCGAATCAACAATATATAATATTTACTCTTACTTATTTAATTAATTTATATTAATTATAAGAAACTCTTATATTTATTACGTTCTGCATTTCGTTTATTCTTCGTTCCGCCCTTGAATAGAAATGGTGGTCTCCAGCACGCTGCGCCCATTGTTTCGATTTATTTCCCAGCGATTCGACTATTTGTCATCTCAATTGGCAAGGGCGCTAAAATTCCGCCGTGCGCTTTATTGCACCGAGTTTTACATTCCCCGTCTTTCGGTTACCGTTTGCACATATTGGCGGATAAGTTCGCTCGACTCCCCGATACGGGGATGCCCCCCTTTTCTCAGATTTGCTCCAGACAATGTCGTAGAGGTTCTTTAGCATAATACTAGCACGCTAGCGTTAAGGCAAGGCGAGGAATGCTTGAGCTTTATGAATTATTGTGTTTGACACGCGATATTCACAATTTATCGAAACATATTTATTCTATCTCCATCAGAGAATATTTTTAAAATTGCCGTTTTTGAATATTATAATACTTGTCTGCACTGTAATTGGACCGCTCGAAGATTATAACAGTTATTCTATTTGAGTGAGTTTCATGTTTACAAAGTTACAGCTATTTTCCGTGTAAGACTAATAATGGTATATGTAAGCAATAGTGAAACCAACGGATTCGACCTTGTCTTATTATATCTGCTGCTTTTAAAATAGAATATTCCCGATTTCGTTTATCTACAAGAGAGTATATACCCTACGCTTACATTTTAATTGTCTAAATCACTGTTAAAATGTAAGTGTAGAAACCTACACAAATTTTACAGTTGTAAACATCTTGCGTAAGAACATATGTAAATTGCAAAAATAAAACGAAGTGTATAAAGACTGACCAAAATAAAATAAGTTTATTGCTTTTACGCAGACAATTTATAGTTTTTCTTTCGACATAAAGTTTATTTATAAGGAGTTTTTCAATGTCAATACTGCACCAATTTTAGATACGACCCAGGAAATTTTGGATACATTTTATTGAAGAATTTTGAGTTTTTTTTTGTAATAAATTGGTTCCATCCCGCCATATTTTTTAATTATCGTCGTTGGCACCACTTAGAAATACATATGAATAATTTAAATAGTGGTGCTAATTTCTATGTAAATCACTGTAGAATTTATAAATGTATCAAATTTAAAATATGAAACAATTATTCCGATTTTGTCTACAAGTTTTAGCAATTAATCTGTAGCAACATTTTTATATTTATGTAAAACATAAATGTATTTCAACGAAATATTTTTTTTTGTTGTTAATATATTTACTGAGCATGAATTATAAGTAGATACATAAAACACATATTACATTATCCCTCCCAAAAATATAGCGCTATCGAAAGGGATTTTTAAATAAAATTTTTGCCTTCTTTGAGGCTCCTTTCTCCCGTGATATTACAGTTTTCTTCTAATAACATCAATATCCACTACCATGCTCTAGATTTTCATGCATATTCCGAGCAAACTAACAGTTATTACACAAGAGTAGACGGCTTTTAAGGAAGCCATCCTTAATGGAGTCATCAGGTTTTATGAAACGGGTAATCGTTTTTTAAGAATTATTTTTCCCTCAGCGATAAAAATTCTCAGTGCACTCAGATTTGCATACTTAAAGGCCTTATGATACATTTCTGCATGCATTTTTCTTTTTGTTAATTTATTTCTGATAAGAACATATGTGTTAAAATCAAAACCTAAAGCCATTTTTAACCAAATCAATTAAGCAACATTTTTTTAAACACATTTGTAATCTTTTGTGCGTAAACATCAAATCACATTTACATACAATGTTTATTTATTTTCAAATCAACATCGTATTTAAAGAAGTAAAGACAACCTTACTCCATAATCATCCAATTAAATAAGGCTTACATCAATTTGTGTACGACAGAATATTTATACTCTAATGTGGCGTAGACAGAATATTCATGTTCTAATTATATCACCTCTATTATAATTCATGACAGACATTTTGAAAACACAAAAATACTAAGTAATTTGAGAGCATTAGATATACGTAGAGGAACATATTGGTAAGAGTGCCTAGCAATAATTTGAAACCACATCGTAGTTACGTATTTTCGCGTTTATTTAGTTTTTGAAATATTGTCTTAATAGTTGACTTTGTATTTTTTTAAGTACGCCAAAAAAATTATATCCGAATGCATTTTGTGATAATGGTTTATCACGAATGGTTAGAATTGATGTAATAGATTTTTTGCACACACAGCAAAAGGTATTCGCTTTTATATCAGTTATACGAGCATGTCCAGTAATCCTTTAATATGTATCCCTGTGTTTATTTATCAACTAATTAAACGATACGTTTACGGCGACATAAAGCTTTCTTAATAAAAAAGTGAAACTACAAGGGATACGAGGTACTCTTAGTTTACGATTCGTATTTGACACGTGACTTCATATTATTTTGGTCAGGATTTAATAAGCCTTTTTATTTCCTTCATAATATGGTCTCGCGGTAATATACCCTTATTGGACTGACAGACAAATTCTGCAGTATTATTGTTGTGCCAAAGAGAAAAGAAATAGCACCGATATTGCTCGAATTTACTTGTCGGGCTTCATTCGAGATTAACTTGATGCTTCCCTTTTATAAGATCTTAGGAAACAACAAAAGTCATCCTATTTACTTCACGTTCTCCAATTTACAAAACATTTTACGATAACTTTCACTTTAAATGAATATTCGCCCAAAGACTTTCCTAATTAAACTTTCGCTCTGTAGGTACACATCGTATTCTCATTGATTTTTGAAGAGGCGAAATAATTAAAATTTAATTAAGTAAATGTATTGGCTCTGAATCCGCTCCTGAATAATATGGCAAGCTTTGAAAGCATACTGCATATAATGCACCAACAAGACACGTTATTCAAAGAAAACTGATGATTAGGTCACTGCATTTAAGAAATTTAATTAAATATACAAGACGTATATTTTTTCTAAGCATTAAAATTTTTTATCTCAACGTAGTATTTTCAAATGATCATATTTATTCAAAAATTATATCTTATAAAAATATGAATGTAACAATAGATGACCGGCAGCAGCGGCTTAATATGAGCGAGGCTTGCACTTAGCTGTGGCTGACAATAGCCCGAAAAAGATCAAGATCCTTAAGAATGAGGTCAACCACTTGGAGATGAAAATGATCTGTCTAATTTTTTTCACTATTGGATTTTTTTATCATAGACTACACACGAGATACCACAACACCACCACCCGTCTGGGTTTGCAACATATTGCACAATTCTACATGTAAATGCTGGGTAGTAATCGGAGGAGATTTTGAAAACCTGGTTATTCAATTCTAGTCACGAAATATGGATAAATCCATTTCACGTGGCTTGCAATACTGAACGGGGGTATTGCTTCAGGGCGATAAAAGAACTACTAGTCATTTCCAGTCTAGAGTGAATA
>JAPMAF010000353.1:0-15242 GCA_026537445.1 Silvatares holzenthali | reverse complement strand
ATCGTTTCTGAAGGGGCATACTTTGAAGGTGATAAAATAAATTTGGATGAATAACAAACATTTTGTGTATTATTGATATTTTCCCGGTACTTTCTTGACAGAGTAGTAATTCACAACGCAAACCTGAAATTTTACAACTAATGTTGAGAGAATATTTATAATCACACCTACAAGTCTAATAGCAATGTTCTTATTTGTAATAAATTTATTTTATTTCTACAAAATGTTAGTAGATTCCACATCTTTACTGACCATTATAAATAATTTAAGATGGGTGACCCATATTATTTAAGTAAAAATACAGTGACATTATCGATCAACTACACTTATAAACTATCATCTTATTCAGCAAACACAAATTTAACAAATAAACAGGTATGATATTAAAAAATAATAATCGCTTGTTTCGTCATTTTAAACAGTTTTTAATGCACATTCAATTTCAATATATAAAATAAAACAATTTAAAAATGCTACATATTGAAAGTATCGCATTTACTTGAAAGCTAATTTACAGTATAACAATCGCTATAATTTTAAATGAAGAACAATTAGAAAATATAGGGACTCTGTTATAACCCCTCAAGGGCGCTATTTTGCAGCGCTTTTCAGGTGATTTTCTCACGAAAACGTGAGTAAATCACCTCAAAAGCGTAAGTAAGTTATCCATGTTAATAATTAAAACAAACTTCATTATAGTTTGTTAGAATCCGATCATTCACTATAAAAACTTTCATATAGTTTTTATTGTTTGTGTAATATCAAATAACTTGTTCGCCAAACATAAATTTCACATGATAAATGTACAGCTATAATAATACGCATCGCATGGTTTAAAAAATTTTCAAATAAAAATACAAATCAAAGATGAAAAAATATTAACAAACCTGTATGCCTTCGTGACTCTCAGGATCATTCGGCCCAGGAAGACCATCTTTTGATCTTTTACTTATCAAGACTTTAGCCTCCCCGATAGCTGGTTGAAATATGGACGCCGCTAGCATAAATTTAAACATATCCTCTATTTCCTTAATATCACTGGTAACCTTTTTAGGAACAAAATATATAACACCACTCTTTATGTCCTCATGCGAAAAAGCACCAACTTCTCTCTCTCGGGCATTCCTATGTTCTCCGGAGCTTCTAATAATTTTCTTTATTTTCCCATACCGAGGGCGTTGAAGAATAGTATATACAGGATTGCTGCCGGTGAGTTTTGATAAAAGAGTTGCATCAAGAGTGCTCAGTGTTATTTTACTCTTGTCTGATGTGCCAACCTTCAATGTACCGATAGTCATAAAAGGTTGAACAATTATATGAATTTCTACTGGTGGTGAAGTAGTCATCGGAGGTACTGATGCGATTATTTCAAAGCTGTCATTAGCTGTGGTCATGTCGTTCTGCATGTACATTACATTGCTGGTTTCCAAGTCGTGATGATTGAATGCGGAAGTGGGATTATCTCGCACGTATATCATTCCATGGGACGGTTGCCTTGTTATATTGTAATTGACTTTTCCTCTTCTCACATTTGTAGTAAGATGAACCGGCTCCTTTGTAAGGGACACTACATTTGATCCTTGCTGTAAATACACTGGTGCCCCAGTGCTCACATTAAGCACTATCGGCAGAACAAGGATATTGAACACTGTGTAAGTAGGTTTGAATTTACCATCCCCAACTCTGAAGTAAAAGGTTGTGGTTTGCAATAGCCCGGAATGTTCATACACAATTTTTCTCTTATTGATGTCATCTTGAGTAAATCTATTTATTGATGAAACATCATTTCGTTGTATCATATCAGGCAAATACATTATTTTACCTTGAGTAGGTCCACTTATAATATCATAAAATATTTCTGTAGGAGGGGTATCCAAATCTTCAGTCAAGAGATCTCTGTGAGTAATTGTGTAATTTTCCCCTTGAACAACTGATATTTGTGGACTATCTGTCAATAATTTAAATGGTTGATCATTGATAGGTATGATATTAATCAGCAGCGATATATTGCATAAGAGCACATAATCAGGAATGAGAAATATGGAAGCATCAATAGTATCATTATATGTGTCAGAGTGATCGTGAATGTAAGATAAAGGGCCATTTTGAAGTTGTTTTTGAGTATAACTTGTAAAAAATGGTTGTAGCGTTCCATGACGAGGCTGAAATAATTGTCCCTCCACTAAAGGCTGCCTCAAGCCAGCATGAGCTTCCAAGAAAGTGATGACTCCAGTTAAATTGAGTCTTATATCAATGTTACCTCCTTCCTCAACGTCTAACTTCGGAATTTGAATGTATTTAGCGAGTCCTCCGGATGATACAGATATTTCAATATTAAATATAACTCCAATGATTGGTTTAGCTAAAGTGGCAATGACATCAAAAGAGAAGGAATCATTAGTGTATAATTCTGCTAAGGGATGAGTATGTTCATAATAAACAATGGAATTGTTTAAATCCCTCTGTGTAAATTCCTTTATTGTTCTGTGATGATTGTCACCAGTATCCAAAAGTATTCTTCCGAAAGAAGGTGACGTTCGCAGCTCATATCTAATTTCTCTATTAGGATCAGGACACCAACTAAACAAAATATCATTCGATATTAGCTTTTTCAGGAGTGGAAACACATGGAGATTCTGTTTTTTAATAAGCTTAATCTGTATCGGTCTCGTCGTAATGAGAAATGTCACTCTTGGTAACACATGAATGCCATCCGAAATGTTGAAAATTATTCTTCCTTTGGTGCCATCTGAAAATGATTCATAAACATAAATAAATAAAAAGTTTAAAATTTCAATTGCATTGTCTCAACTCAATTGTGTTGTCAAACTCACTCGTATGCATAAAAATTACTTCTCCTCTATCAATATTTCCTTGAGTAAACTGTCTGTGTGCTACATTTGTACTATTTTTCATCGCAATATATCCACTACTCATTTCTAGAACCGTAAAGGTGATATTATCTAATGGAGTATCTGCATCAGTTACATCTGAAACAATCAACATTACAAATTAAAAAGGCAGGAAAATATATAGAAAATAAATACATGCAGTATATAAAATAAAATGCTTACATAATTCTCGCCTAGTAAATACAAATCGTCCTCCTTCAAATGAGCATAGCCCAGTGTTTGCAATGACAACCGGTGGTTCATCATTAACACTAATAATATTGACAATTACTTTGAATGGGACACTCTCTTTGTTAGTTCCAGTAACGGCAACCAATTCAAAGCTGTCATAGATGTCCTCAGACCCACTATGTTCATACTATAAAACAGAAGGTTTTAAATTAAAACATTGTTTTGGCTTATTATTTGTAACCATATGAAATATTAATTTGAATTGACAAGTTACCTTAATCCCATCCACATCCAATTCTTTTACAGAAAATTTTTGAATAACTTTTCCATTATTCCAAAGCATTCCATGCTTGGGAGGTACCTCGACACGATACTCTAAGATTTTTCCTTTGTAGTAATCTGTCAGTACAGTAAACTTGTCAGATTTGAACGACACATGACTGCCTTCAACCACAGAAAGATTTTTCGATTGCAAATACAAAAATTCCGGTACAATCACTATGGAAAGTTCCAAACCCCTTAACCATACGATACCATTAGTGACATCTATAGTAATTCTGTCCCGAGTCTGGTTTACTCCTGACTGCACATAATTTAATCTCTTTGCATTTATAATAGACTGATCAAATACTTTTGACGGTTTTGGTTCATCTTTGACATTTTCAGGTTCTATTGGCAAAGGGGATGATACAACTTCGAGCCAACCAAAATGTGGACCGTCAGTCACTTTATAGATAATGTTGCTGGGCTCAATTTGTGGATGCATCACCTACAAAAATAATCAAACATTTAAAAATCATATAAATTAAAAGACATTAGAATAAGCAGAATAGTAAATGTGATCTATATACGCATTATTATTTTATATTGTACCTCCAAACATTTTTTAGTTACAATAACACTAGTAGATTCTTCAACGACAAGAGCTCTGTTCGATAAAACTTTTAAAGGTTCCCAGTAACTGGAAGGAAATATTCTAATTTGGTAAACTCCTTCGCCATTCGTTTCTTCACAAGTGACTTTAAATCTGAAAAACATGCAATTAGAATTAATAAAAATACACATCTATTGTACTCATATTAAGTTGTTGCTGTCCAAAAACAACTCCTTAACTTAGAATCCCAATTAATAATTACCCAAACTGGTCAAGAGCAGATCCAATTTCACGGTGTTTGTATGCAACTCTTCCTGCTGTAATGTCTAATAAAGTGAAAGCTGTAGCTCCAAGAGCGCCACCTACTTCAACTACGCCTCTAGATGGACCATTTGTAACTTCAAATCTTATATCTTCTTCTGCACAATTCATATTCGTATCCACCTATAAAAGGAATAGTTATTTCAATGCTATCTAGGACCTAGAACTTTACTATTGATAAAACTGGATTAGTAATTCAATATCTAACTTACTTGTAAATCACTCGGTGTTAGAATAACAGTTTTTCCATTTTCAACAATGGAGCCATTTGATGGAAGAATTCTTATGAATGGTGGGGATGCTTGAATTTCTAGAATTCCGTTTGAATCATACATGCCATCTGATATCCATAAAGACACTTTTCCATATTCATCACCCTGATGCTTAAAAAGGACTCTGTTTTTATCTAGATCTTCTTGTGAAAATTGAGCAAATGGTTCAAATTTACTATCAGCTCGATAAATTCCTCCATTGGGAATACTTCTAGCTGTGTATATAATGTCTGATGGTTTAGTATCAATATCGGCATCGACATATCGTAATTCTCGACCCGTAATAAGTCTAGATCCACCGTGAACCACATGGAATATTCCTTCCGACACACGAACAGGACTATTGTCATTTTTCAGCAAAATATCTATGTGGAATACACCCACATACTGAAAGTCCTCAGGTTCAGGACTTAAAGCCATAAAATGGAAAGAATCGTGGCGACTTTCTGAATCGTCATGACAATAATAAACAAAGTCGCTACTTAACTCTTGCGATGTAAAGTATGTCGCATTATCCCTAACAACTATTTGTAGCTGATCTACAACCTCCAATTTACCATGCTTCGGCATGTGAGTTATATTATAAATTAAGTTTGTTATAGATTCAGTTTTGAAATTTAAATGAGTACTAGGAATCACCATCCGAGAGCCTTCAATGACTTGCAACCTCTCCAAAGTAGTATGTATGTGAGAAAGTTGATGATCATTAGTCGGTGGTCCGGGAATGTGTACGATTGATAACATGCCTGTTGTATTTTCACATTCAGTTGCACTAACTACAAACAGAAAATCGTCTTGTACATGAGAATAAGCCTTTCTATGTAATCTATACCAGAACTGATCAGAATCAATATGATTCTGAGTAAACACATCATGAGCTTGAAGATGATGCTTTCCAGATGAAAGGTGCAGCATTCCATATTTAGGTGGTTTTATAAGCGTATATTGAATTCTCTCAGCTGAGATCAATAGCGGTTTTGTTTGAAACTTAAGGTGATGTGACGTAATGAATGCTTCTCTACTATTGTTGAGAACTAGCTCATTGCTGACTGTCTGGTATATTTCCAATTTGATAAAAGTCAATCGAAAATCATATAGAGTATTCGTTCTTATATCTCCAACAGACGCTTTGAACTGAAAATTTATGAAAAATAATTAGAATATTAGACGTTAACTGTGATTCCAGAAAAACCAATTTCACAATGCCTACCTTAAACTCATCATGTGCAGGTTGGCCCACCCACTGCCTGTATCGCATACGTCCAAAAGCAACCATTTGACTGGTGAAGGAATCTACATTCTGCCACGTGCCATCTAATACTCGTAGTCTCTCCACACCACCAAATTGTGGTGGCTTAATTATATCATATCTATAAAAAAATAAAAAAAAATAGTAAGCAAAAATGAACAAATGGAAATTAATCAATCTAAAAGCTAACAATAAACCTATTGATATATTTTAATACCTGACTTCTACAGTTGTATCATCTGAATTAGTAGCAAAAGTCAAATTATCTGGAGTGATTATGGCATAAGAATTGTGTACGAGCGAAAGACCAGTATTATTGATGAGCCGTACTTGAAGAGGAACTATCGCTATTCTCAATGTAGCTGGCCCACTTGTTTCTATCCCATCGGAAACCTGAAAACACATCAAAAAGAGCACACTATATTATTATATTCTGGCCATCTATAGATCATAAACATTTGATAGCACAACATTATATTACCTGAAGTGATAAACGAGCGGATGATTTATTAGAAGATTTATCATTTCCAGTAGCGTGAACGTACGAAATTAAACCAGAATCGATATCTTGTTGGGTAAACGAATCAACAGGTTGTCCAGACATTTCAATGTGTCCACTATAACAAAAGAAAATATCAATTTCTATCAATTTTACAACTTTTGAACACAGTACTAAAATCAAATGGCTCACCCAATGTGGAATTATAAGTGAATGCCTCATATCAAAATATATTTTTTAAAGATCAGCTAATTTGACCAACAGATTGTTAAAAAATAAATTATTTACCTGACAGGCTCATTCTTTCCATGAAGAACGGAATATAACAAATCTACGGGTGGAGTATCAGGATCTTCTACTTTCAATATTTCAGATGTTATCACTTTACGTGTTCCCTAAAATATGTAAATCAGTTTGAGAACATGAACGCAATGCAATAATCATTAAATTCAAAATTAGTCGAAATTAATTCAGTTAAAAGTAATTGCAGTTATATTTAATAAAATTAATAAATCAACATACCTGATTTTGTGCTGGATTTAGTTATATCTAGATAACTTTCATGCCATAATCACACATGTTAAGAGATAAAATAGCTCTGTTGTTGCATGCCTGGGCAAAAAATAGAAACATAACAAAAAAAAATTCTCCGTCTACACAACTCGATTAAGAAGAATATTTTCTCAATGCATGACATATGAATGTGAAAACTTGTTCACTTTGATTGCAACTGTGAGTTAAACCAAAAGTGATTTCTTTACAATTGTTATATTAAAGGCTTTATTTGCGGGTGTGTGATTAATATGTTATATTAGATTTAATTGTTGTTTAGATTCCATTAGTATAAATCAGCTTCATTGGATCAATTTAAGTATTTAAGAGATTCTTCTAATATCAACCCATAAAAAAAATTATATCTTATGTTACACCATATTCCCACATACTCTCATATTGATTAATTTTAGGAAACATACTATAATAAACGTTTCTATTCTTTCAAAAATTATGTAACTTAAATAAGTTTTTTAAAAAGCATAAAAGAATAAAAAAAGAACTCGTCATATCTCATTGCCTTTTGAAGAGTCCAAATTAAATACAATAGCAGTCGGTGCCAAAAAAAAACAATGTATCAATTTAGATCTGAACCAAAATACAAGTAACAGAATAAAACTTCAGTCACTTAGTAGGAGGGCTCCTCTGATGATTCAAAACTATCAAGCAAACATTTAAAAAATCAATAAAACATAATTGTAAACTTACCAAAGCCTTTTACAATATTACCTTCATTTGCATAGTTCGTGCATCAAGAAAATAATAAACAAAAGTATACATCTATAAATAAATGAACTAAAACATAACAATTTTATGATTATTATGCGAGTTACCCTACAAAAATAAAATAATATCACAGAAGCTAAAATGCTAAGAACCCTATTAGTATTCATTTAAAATCTATTCTAAATATTTTTCAATTCCCACTATTCTGAATTAAGTTGTATTTACGGCACTTATCAAAATGTAGCATAAACATTAATTACAACACTAACATTGTAAATAAAAGTTCAATTACACAAACTATGAAAGTATACTTCAAACTTTAAATTGCAACACAATAGAATATTTAATGCAATTCCTAAAAATTTTAATAAATTTATTTAACCATTAAGAAATCCAAATTTTGCATTCAGACCTACATCCTATTCTTCACTATTAAATTCATAATTAATCTTCAAATGTAGTTTTCAATTAACATCTGGTTCCTTTCTTTGTATATCACTCTCACACATCAAACCCTCCTACATAATTAAATTCAATTATAACCTGGTACAATCCATTTCCCTTTGCCTTATGTATTTCGAATCTATCCTTATGAATTTTCATTGCTACATCATAACCTCAGAAGGCATTCAGACTTTAAAGTATGAAACAATGGTGTGAATGTTATTAAATACTGTGGAATTTTGTATTAGTAAATTCTAATACTAAATCCAAAAATGAATGCAGTTACAATTAGTTCAAGAATTATTTACCAAAAGTACACATTTTTTTAACATCACCTACATAAGTAAAACGTGTTATACTGTATACTTTAAAATAATAAAAAAGATATATATCGCTAAACATGCTGTAACAAAATTGTTAAAGTACCAAAAAAACTATACAAACAGTATCAAATATAATTTGAAATGAAGTATCTATTCGATGTTACATAATAAGTTGTTAGAATTTAAAGAGTCACCTGTGTAAGTCTCAATACTTTTCCTGGCAAAATATTCAAAACAGGAGCATCATTGATGGGTGTTATATTAACATGAAGAATGAAGGTATTTTTTCCTTGTAGATAGCTCGGTAGAGTGAAGTGAGTATCAGTAATTAACTCCATGTCCAAAACTAAACGATCTTGGTGGTTTTCAGAGCCATCATGGACATACCGAACCTAATCACAAAAGCAAATAATTAAAAAAAAATTAATACACTTTACATGAATGGAAAAATGTAGAAATTTTTCAAACCTTGTCTCTCGTCAGATCGAGAAGTGTAAAAACTTGTCTCTTCCCTTCTCCATCTATAAGTGATGCTTGTGATGCTGGCGCCCTTTGCAGATCAATCGCAATGCGGCCGTGCTGAGGCGGTTGCACCACATGCAGCAATACTCCGGACGGCTTAACGCCATATTTGTGATAATCAAGAACAATATCGATATTCTGCGCTGTAACCAATGCCACACCTCCTTCTTGCACCACAAGGGGATACAAAGATATAAGCTCTAACTGATTAGCCAACTTGGAAAACACCTGCGAATCAAAAATAATACAAAATTAGTCAATATTCCTAGGGGGAGGAGTAGCAGAAAATTTAAAAAAATATTGTAGTATTTACCTTATATTTTTCAGCATAATCTGGATTGATGCATAGTGAAGACTCACAACGGCATGTGAAATGATCTACACCATGTTGCTGACATGTAGCATGAGCTATGCATGGAGGGTTTGCAGGAGTGTCTTGACATGGATATGACCACACGCAATTAGGCAAGACCCCTCTAGTGACGACAGCTGATGGCAAGCCTAAGAACTTGTCGTCCACTTCAATGCTGCGAATGCAACCCTGAACATACACAAGAACAAACAACATTTATAATTGCATTCAATATTCTAATTTCAACAGTGAACATTATTTTAATTTAATAGTACCATTATGCTGGAGTCTGCCGCTTTTATTCCTTTAATGAAAGCTCTTTGTCTTTTCTCAGATTCAATCCCTCCTAAATAAAATGAGTCTGACAGGTCCAAGTAGCGGGCGCCAGTGCTTTCCACGCGAGTACTCATAGCGACACCATCCACAGAGAGCTGGGCAGGGATAACATAATCCATTATGCCGTTGAAATTATTTGTAATAATAATTAATACCAAAATTTTACTTTCATTACCTCTATTAGAGAAGGATTGAAAAGAAGATGAAGTTTATGCCATTGCCCATCATTGACACGCACAGTATGCTTTATTTGTCCTCTCGCCATTTTGACACGTATCATCCCTTCCAAGACTTCAACAGAAAGATAGTCTGAACCTCGGCTACCGCCGCCATTGTAAAGGACGACACAATCTGGTGATATTGTTTTTAATTCAATTTGCCATCTGTGAACCGAGTAAACATTTTGAATAGACAATACAAAATATTATTTTAAAAACTGCTATTTTTAAAAAAAAAACTTATTTTTACTATTTTTGAGAAATAAAATATTTAATGCTCTTCATGACAATGACTTACCTTCCTCCTGCTCTAGAATTAATTTTAGGTAAAACAACATAGGATCCTTCTTCTATGAAGCTTATTGCAGCTGTATAATCAGCATCAAACTCTGGAGCGCAATTCCAAGTGACACCTTCAACTTGAACTCCACCTGTCCTACTTCGAGCTTTCTCTATTATTTTAACTCCATTATATTGCACCTGCATAATGTTAAAAGAAAACATGTTACATGATAGATTCATAATGCGGGATAAAAATAATAAAAAATGCATGATGAAAACTCAAACGCACATCTTCCATACAGCCACGAAGATTCTCCATATGACCGAGGAATAATTCTGAGAAATCTCCTTGACCTCCGAGAAAAATTCCATAGTGAATATTCAACTCGAAGAACCGCCCTGGAAGTTTTTTCTTTACGATGGCATCATCAATCTGTAACAATTAGGATATAATAATAAAACATTGTATAAATTGAAGGATATATTTCAAAACCCCCAATAGTAGAAAATAATATACAAACCTTTATTGTAAGATTCGCCTCGCGTCTTACAACAGTGAGATGGTGCCATTTAGTGTCGTTGAGATATAAACCTCTTGGCGATGACAATTCTGATTCACCAGCACCGAGGTTGATATGTAATTTTAGCCGTCCACCTTCAAGCCGAATCTATCAATAAAAAAGTAATCAATACTCAGTACAAGATTATCTAAATACTAGATAATGCAATATGAATTTGTCACTTATGAATGAAAGTAAACAAATGATAAATATAATTAAAAATGAACAGAAATTAGACCACAAAAATCATAAGGTAAGCCAACCAAATTCACATATACATAAAATTTAGAGCCCATGATCTGTGTATCAAACAATACTTATATATGGAGGATAATGATGAAATAGTCCTATAGCAAAGTACGCAAAAAAGCATGAAACTTAAATTAGAAATAACATTAAGACAAGATAAACAAGTAGATCCATAAGGTCTATTACTTATTTTTATATTTCTTATTTAAGTTCAGTACATAAAATAGGCATTGGGAGGCAGACAATTATAATGGACAAAAACAAGACTTACCATACAGTAGTCCGTCTTTCCAGCGGTGAGCAGCAAAAGAGCATCAGAGAGTTGAGTACGAAACTTAAAACTCAAATCAGTGGAACCTTTAGCCTCTTGGAGTGGGTAGGCAATGTGACTCGCTCCATAGAAGGATGCTATAATTTAAAAAAAAAAATTGCAACATAAATTACATATAACTTAACAAACTGTACAATAGAAAAACAACAACCATGATTACAATTAATTCATCTGATATGCCAGCTGTAGCGTATTGTAGTCATAGCAATTTTCATACCAAGTGCAGCCAGCATCTCTATGAACACTGTTAGTTACAATAAATAATTAAAAATCTGAAGCATCATTGAAGACATTTATAAAACACTTGAGACTGTATTTGTTTTCCAGTTGCAGAAAACTGACTATACAAAGGCTGATTTTCGACAAATCAGCTTAGTTAATGTTTATTGCATCCCCTCTCCACACACACACACACACACTCACGATGACTCATATCCTTATTTATACTAATATAATTTAAAACAAAGGTTTAATTGAAATACAAAACAATATTCTTTGTTTTTATTTAATTTTTTGATATTGTTTTTGATTACTGAAAGCGCTTTATTTTCAGCATTAAATAGGTTAATTCATGTTAATATAATATTCCATGTTTATTTAAACCTACATACAAATTCTACATCAAATATCCATTGGACATTATAAAAAATACCTATGAAAATAACTTTTCAATAATAATAAAGTTTCATAACAAAGAAATTAAAAAATTTAGTTATAGATTACTCTTATACTTTCATAAGAGCTGCACAAAAAATACAAACAAAATTCATATGTCTGCTTTTGGTTTGATACTTTACAAATATAGGATTTTCACTTTCTTCAAAACATTAAATAATACTGATGGGTCACAATAGATAATTTTGACTCAGTGCATACATTTATTGTATGTGCTCAAATACAAATGCACATACAATATCATCATTTGCTTAGAATAAATGTAGCATGTCTGAAGAAAGAGCTGAATGAGATCAAACATTGATTATGTTCAAATGAGATAACGAGTCTATTTGCTTTGAATGTTTGTAAGAAACTGTTTCATAAAAGTAAATAAACGACTGGCATACACCATTTTCTTTTATAAATTCCCACACAGAAGGCACCACCGAAGCAGGCCTATAGCACCATAAGACGCTATGTGGAATGAGGAAGACTTAGGATAGAGTGGAATTAATATGGGTCTAAAGAGACTATGTTAAAAGTAGAAGAGAACACAGACAACGGAGGTCACTCCACAGCCGGACCATCTCGCCACAAGAAAGATTTAGAGAATCTATTGGTTCTCATACATTCTATATTAACTGAGAAGGATTAAGGGCAATCTCAAAAAGAGTATCTCTACCAAACACAGCAGCCTGAGAAATCAATGATTCCAGTTTCCGAGAACATCTCCCATGAAAATATTGATAAAACAAACAGATCATCCCGAACTTTCTTTTGTGCTTTAACGACTGAAGGCCAGCAGTGAGAGCTGTATTGTTTTTTAACTAATCACAAGCCTCTATGCAGAGTCTTGAAGATTCTTTAGATACTTGAGAGCACAAAATATTACATTTATGGTATATCTATCAGTAATAGAATAAATTAAGAAGCAAAAAGTAAAAAGCAAAGTAAAGAATACAGATACAAGGAATGAATGTGGAGCAGGTGCAAGTGTAATTGATAAACTTAAGAAACATGTATTGTTGTGAATAAGGCAATGTGAATGGGGAATGTGTATCAGGATAGAGTAGTGCGGCCCTTGATTATCTCTGTTTTTTTAACAGGTAAACGAGGTAATGGTGTATTGTACAGTACAACTAGTGTATTGTACATATCATCATTCCAAGTCTCATATAATATTTAACAAATGTCTGAGTGTAGATACAACCGATGGAAGTCTAACAATGTTGATTAACGTTTTCAAAAATTTCTCACTACATGCAAGAGAGCTAATAGAACAGACACTTTAATCACGACATAGATGCGTGTTCGGATACATACATTAATGCTTAATCCTGAAGAAACGGATGATTATCTTGCTCCCTCTTTCTTTTGTTTTAAATGTGAATAATGTGAAAGTTTAGCTTTGTATTTCTATACATACACATATATTTGAATATATGTTTATTCAATTTTATGGCTATTTGGATGCAATAATTAATGCAATTTTGTTTGTTCCACAGAAGCGAATAAAAATTCTGGAAAACCAGGATCTAGGCATAAATTCTATTAACCGATTTCACAGGAAGTATAAGTAAATATCAAACATTGAATAGCAGGAGTACCTAAATAAATGACTCCTGCTAATGACTAATGGACTTGTCATCATTTCAGACTACTGCGCCAAAATTCTTAAGAAAATAATAATTATTATTTTTCCCTTTAAACTTACTATTCTCAGCAATAAGAATGAAGAGAAGATATGCCTTTTGTTTAAAATGTCATTTCAAAGGATATCCACGTTTCAAAATTATTTCTAATTTAGATGACTATCCAACTATTAATAATAAAAATGACATTGAATAATTTCCCGAAATTAATTCAAAATTTAATATATTAAAGTCATCTCTGTAAATAATAACACTACAAATCACTTCGACATTTTTTTTATATCAATGTGTACATTTTGAAATTTATAATCAAGCAAAGTTTATATAAGTTTAACGAATACGTTTAAAGACAAAGCGGTCTTAAGTGTATATGAAGAGAAAAAGGAACTTGTATAATTGATGGCGCTAATGGCGGATTTTCGACGGCGCATAATTTGGAAACAAGTTATTTTTAAGCAAAGGTAAACGCGTACCTGCGTAGTAGTTATATCGATCTAACTATTAAATAAGTTATCAGTCATTATTTCACGAAAAATCTCAGAGAAAAATAATGATATGGCAAAACGAAAACTCACCCCTGTCTGCCGCATAACATAAATTGTTCAATATAATCAACCAAAATGGCAAAAACAAATTCATAGTCACTATAAACGCGGACCGCCCCATTCTAAAAGGACGTTTATTGATACATCGGCACAGTTTCTCTAGAACTCATCTCATTATCTTTACAAGAGTCTAATGGAAACACAAAGACGAAAACCGCGATAAATCATTTGACGTAATTTACACATTTCGGCAGGCGTGGTGTATCAAAATGGCACTAAGCGGGAGCGCCGAACGACTCCGCCGAAAACGTCTTCACCGAATAAAAATATGAGCTTAAACTATTTATAAGTAATTAATCGTTAAATGAACACACTAAACATCGAGCAAATACAATAATTGTACTTCAGTTTCAACATTTGACATAGGGGCTGACATATCAAACGCCCGCACCCATAATACTACCATATACAACAGTCGAAAATCCTTGTTTTATTTAATTTCTGTATTGCCAGAACTGGTTATTTAAAACAAGGGTAAGATGTCTCATTTTATACCAAGCACTAAGCGCCACACTAATCAAAACTCCAGTATTTATTTAAAAATATATATCACCATTGCGCCAATTTTAACTAGCATCATTTCGTTATAATTTACTAGCATTTAGACTTAAATACTAAGACGATAGTAATTTAATTTATTACCGACTTGATTGGCGACCATGGGAATGCTCTTGAAGCGTTTTTTTTTTTCATTTTTTAAAAACGGTGCTTTATAAATTCATGTAATAAATTAATTAAATAAGATGTTTAAAGCAATACTTTACCATTTACCAAATAAATTCAAATGTCTTACTCTCCCTGTCTTGTGCATTATTAGTGTTTTAACTGTTAAATAAATCATCATATTTGCATCTAGTGACCGTTGTAAAGCCTTTCGAGCTGCTAAAGTTGTGCTTACCAGTTGTAACTTTCATCCTATAATTGCTATCTTCAAATAATCTGTCCAAATTTAAGGTCTTTTTCCACATTTTCTATTTCTTTTAGAATACACAAGAGCATTTTCCTATTCCATCTCTCTGATATAAAATATTTAATTTCATTTCAAATAACACTTCCTTGAACCTTAAAAAAATTACAGCATTAAATTAATTGACAAAAGTTAAAGGATTTTCTGAATTATATTGTACTGCAAATT
>JAPMAF010000352.1:4406-15250 GCA_026537445.1 Silvatares holzenthali | reverse complement strand
GAAATCGTGGCATGAACAGATTAACCAAATTCTAATCGATGGCTCTATTCGTAGTCGGAATAATCGCAGAGCATGCACGAGGAAGTGTATGAATGTGGAAGAAGCAAGAGATGTATGTCAAGATAGAATCGTCTGGCGCTCGATCCTCTCTGCCTCTGAAACGGCGTGACGGTATAACAATAATAATAATAACCATTAGTTTTCAATCACTTTTATTAGTCATAGAATACGGTTCTTACACTCTTGGTATTTTCCTTCAATCTCTACTTTTTTCTGTTGACGCATCCTCCATTTTACATTTGTAAGTCACTTTGCGGTCATATTCTGTCGATCTTGTGGTCGAGTGGTTAACAGTCGTTGGACACTTGACTAAAAGTGTTAAAAGAAGGTTGGAGGTTGCGGGTTCGAATTCCACCGGAGTGAAAAAAAAAATATTCCCTCTGGACTGGAAGAGAGTGATACATTTAGTATCACCCTAAAGCAATACTACTGTTAAGTATTGTACGATACGTAAAATGGATTAATCCATCTTTCGTGACTAGAACTAAATAACCAGGTTTTGAATCTCCCCTTCGACATAGCATTTACATGTGCAATTGCACTGAATGTTATAGACCCAGACGGTTGGTAGTTTCGTGGTGTCTTATAAGAAAAAAAATCCCGTTTATGAACATACATGTTTCTTGGTCTTCAGTACTGACATTATCTCATTTGTCAACTTTTACCTTTTCTTTAATACAATATCGATCTATATTATTTCTGCACCGCTCTAAAACATTAATATATAATGACTACACCCCAACGAAAATTTATTACTATTGCGCTTTATAGAAATGAGTCAAACTTAAAAGAAACTTGTGTTTTATATATTATATATGTATTACATTACACTATATCACGAATGAGCGAAGAGATAAATGCGTCACTCTGACACAAATTTCTAATTTCATCCATATTCATGACTTTTTTTTAAAAAGATCAGTTTTGCGGTCCAACGCAAAGAATGTTATTTTTTTTATTTTTTTTATTAACAGCACATGGTACCAAGGAACAACGTTAACATTAAATGTAGGTATAAAAAAAGCAAAAATATAAAAGATACATAGCAAAACATATACATATATATATAAAAAATCTGCGTAGTTGTACAACAAAATATACTTACACCGAGAAGTATATTTTGTTTAGCAGTGAGGCCCAAGGTGTATGAAAGATATATACGCTATCAAGTATATCATTCAGCAACTCATTCAGTAATGATGGTTAAAGAACACTGTAACCTATCTAACATTTTTTTAAGTAATTACTTTAGTTTTTGCATAAGGTATACGTTGATACGTTTGACTTGAGCGTTGAGCGATACCTCGATCGGGATAAGTGAGGATTTAAACAGGAATTTAACAATGCTAACAGGGAAAAAACATAATGTAATAAAACAATATTTAAACGACATTGAAAATATAATAAGGAATTACATCGGAAATATACAGAATGTTACTATTGTAGTTGCATCAGCAATCGAAGGCAGTGACAACGTGTATAATGAAGATTGTATCAATTTTCTTGGAAAACATTTTTATGAAAGACTGTTCATTACTTGCCTTCAGCAACAGACATCAAGACGGAGTAGAGATATCAGAATGTAGCATTGTTTCGACAGAATCCGATTAATTATATCTTCTATAGGGAAACGTCTGGAATTATTTGTAGGAATTGTGTTTCACAATAAATGACAATGAAAGATTTGTGCTTCAGACGCTGGTTATTAATAATCCTTCACTATTTGTCAGATTATCGGAATCATCTAATACATCAAATTTATGCCAGAAGAATTCCTAATAAGCTTTTTTTTAAACATTTACTCCATTATTTCAATGTATCTTTACCATAAAATAGATTCCCCACTGTTTGTTTTTGTGAGCATTGTGTTTTTTTTGATATATAGACATATAATACTGGCCAAATTAAAAACTTTATCGGTTAGTGTTCAGTTTAGCTAGTGATAAAGGAGAATCGTTAACATTGATCTCAATCCTCACACACACATAACGTATTCAAAAGCATGGACTATTTTATCATTGCTTTTACACATTTATACTGCCATATATACAGAAATATTGAGTAAATCTTTCATACCTATGTAAGGTGTATCTGTATACGATGAACAAAGACGATAAAAAATTAAAGAAAGCCGAAGACAATAAAAATTTCCAAGGAGATTTCAAATAATACAAAAGAAGTGAGTATCCTAAATCCTTAGCGAGTAGTTTATGAATATGTATAAGGAAATGGATCAATATATTTTATTCATAAGTAACTAGAACGTTAATCTAGAAAGAATCATAGTATTCTTTGTATAATGTAATATTTCGGCTATGTAAATAATGAAATTTGTAATAAACTTTAACATCAAGCATGTCATTATGTTTGAATAAATGCATGTAAATTTAAAAACTAAGCTTTTTTTGTAATAGTTCTGCAAGTGACTATCAGGGATTCTTTCTTTTTTTCGTAAAATTTCCGCAGCTGCATTAGAAGTAAGCATTAGAAGTAAGTCTTTGGTAAGATTTTTCCAGTAATGAATTAAAATGTTTTTGGGATTCTAAATTTCCAGGAACAATTCATTTAACCGAATGAATTCAACAATTATGTCCTTTTTCCAGGATTAAAGATAGTTATTTCCCATAACGGTGCTCCTTTTTTCGACTACTTAGTAAGTACAAAACTTTAATAAAAACAACATTCTAATAAAAACAACATTTCAATAAAAATAATAATTAATATACGTTTGACATTGCACAAGTAAAAACCGACACATCCGAACAGGATATATCCAATTATGAACGTTGGATGTTTGAAATTTGAGGCTCGTAATTTGAGCTTTAGCCATGCGTTGCGTCCAACAATCAAGTTTGAAAGCATTATTTGGAACTTTATGTTGGAGCCGCTCGATGCTACTTCACACCTTCCAGGAGTGCTTTAAATGTATTTAAAACTGTTATGTCAGGCATCCAGTCCAGTTTGGACATGTTTGAGCTGTTGATAATGTTTTCGACACAAGGGTTTTTCTGTTCGACCTAACGCCAGGAAAGACAATATTCGGGTTTAATAAATTGCTCCAGCAAGTTGCGAATTGTTTGCTTTCAGTTGTTGTTTATTTGCTAAATATGACCCTTATAGATTTATAATGTTAAAATTTTCACAACGTATTCAAAAGTATTACAAAACATATTGTTAACCAATGAGATTTTGATAACGTACGTATTTTTATTACAGGCTTAAAGAAAAATATAAACTAATGCTATACACCGAGTGTGTTCAGAAACGAAAACAAATAAAATTGGCTATGCTGAATGTTTGTATAATATAAAAACTCAAATACTAGGTGAAAACAATTCCGAAAATGTAACCTTTTTGATGAATCAAAAGAGATGATTGATTATTTAACGATAAAATTAACGGAGGGCCCCCATAGCATTTACATCGATCGGAATCAAGGAACTAATGAGAGACTCAAATAGAAAAATTATAATTCCTTTCAAATAACTCCGCGGGGAAGAAATAAGTTTCTAACCATATGCCAAATGAAATATGGCAAAACTTGGACAGAAGTTGGTAATCAATTACCGATATATTTTGTCAATAAACTGCTCCGATATAGGGTGGTAATGTTGAGAAACTTTTTTTTGTGTATGTGGGAACGACTCGTTTTTCTCTCGCGTATTCTGCCTAGAAATATAAGCAGGTACACAAGTATGTTTTTAGTTAAAATTTTTGGTTACAGAAGTGAATTTCATAAGTTTGGTAACAGACAGCTCAAAGTGTGATGGAAAACTAAAATATTAAATCTGGTTTTAGAAAGTTTATTAAGGATAGCGCGGCTACGGTTAGTCATTTTAATGTAACAAAAGTTTTTATTCATGCTCCTCATACCAAAAGTGTATGTAGCACAATCAAATAAAATTTTCCTTGCTTAGTTATCTACCCTATTAGTATTCTCTTCTGTAAGTGTTTTAGAAAATTGAAAAAATAGATAAATAACCAAATTTTTTCACTCAAACATCACAATTATGTACAACAATAATTACCCTTAAATGGCAATTAAAAGGTAAATTACTAAGTTTTAAAATTTCTGTCAATGATTTTCGAAACACGAAAATACAATACAATATATCATTGCGCCTCTTACTCGAAGAAGTAAGAGGAGGGAACCAGGCGCCAAACTACTTAGGCCCGACATACATTCCTTGCTGTATCCATGTTATATTTCCTCACGACTTGAATTAATAAAATTTCGCTAATCTTGTATAGGCTTGATTTATATCTAAAACTCTTCTGTATCATACAGTCTACATTCACACCGTAAATATTCCGTGTTGGCTTATAAACATCTATATACTCTACTTGACTGAACCATCTCGTCACATTTAAAAAAAATCAATTATGCTTGCACCCGCTCTTCATTCTTACCTTATATCTGTATTCTTAATTCTGTCATACATTGTTTTATCACATTTTCTCAAAAAATCTATTTTCAACAGCATTTATTTTATATCCATTCTGTCAACAAGTTTCATTTTGATACACTTTATAAATGCTGTTATGTTTATTTATTTAATGTATTGGCATTTGGGTATCGTTAAAAAAATTTAAATTTATATATATGAATTTGATACTCCTTTCACACTTTTTTCGATGACGCGATCGAATTTAATTAGACTTAGTTCCATGTAAACGAATTCTTAAACATATTCTATTTCTGCATTTTCGTCTTTTGTTTTGCGCTCATTTATTTCATCTTCTTCCTTAAATACGGTTATCTTCGGTTTACTACTATTCTCAAATAAATCCCTACCTTTTTATACCATTTCGTAAATTACTTTCATTATTTGCTCGCAACTAACCCCGTATCATTTGCATACAATACACAGCATTCTCTCATTTAATTCATTTCCGCACCCACGTTTACCTCTTTCAACTCTTTAGTACAACTGTCTAATATATATTGAACAACCACGGAGACCTTGCACACCCTTGTTTAACACTTGTGTTAAAATCAAATTATTCTGTAATGATAACGTTAATTCTAATACTTGCAATGCTACCTTCGTATATTAGTTTTACCACACAAATCAGATTACTGTCTACACTGCACCACATATAGAGAATATCTTCCATAGCTTTGATTCCATAATTCGATCTTGTACCTTCTGCAAGCCAATAAAAATAATTTGAAAGCACACAGTGGATTTTGTGAATCAATAACTCGTATTCACTAGAAATTCTCAGCTGAAATATAATTAATTTTAGTGTTAATTTCCATCCACATTCTTGTATTAATTTTAAATGTGTTTCTTCTAGCATTTTTGATTTAACGACGACAACTATAGTGATCAAAATGTATTTTGTATACATTAGCTCCACAATTTTCATACACAAATCATAATTAAATCAATTTTTCGTTGCACAACTATCATATATCAGGCTATTTCCTGATACGGGTAGGCAGAGAAAATATAGCATAACTTGTCTCTATCCTGATATATATTTGCTGTTTCCTTCATATTTATGCATCTCGTTATGTACACGTGACGGTTGTTGTGGCTTCTAGCACTTTCTTTGAAAAATTATAACACGCTTAAAATGTAATTTATTTTGTTCGATGTATAAAGTTTAAACGAAAGAAAGAAAATTCTAAAAAATCTAATTACCCTGGCCTTCATCCCACCTTAATAAATCTATCAGTAAACATCACGGAAAGACGATTTTTTTCGCAAGTCAAAGACTTTCGCTAGTCATGTCGTGTTGTGACACTTTGTTTGCCAACGTATCGGACCACAAGGCTGCCTTTTTTACACAGACAGACTCGCCCTAAAGATGGCCACTGCAATGTGGTCCGAAACGTTGGCAAACAAAGTGTCACAACACGACATGACTACCTAAAAGTCTTTGACTTGCGAATCTTTTGGTCGTGAAAAACCTAGAAAATACTCACAATTTTTTTAATGCAATAACATAACAATAGCCACATTCAACATTTTACGGACATAACTTATGGATAGAATAGAATGGTAAGAATTCTAGGCCACACATCAAAGCCTCACCCAGATCTATAGTGTTTTAATATCGAGTTTGCAATAAGGATATCTACTCCACTACCCAGAACATACCTTAGAACAAATACAAAATATGTAGAAAGACTTTGAAAATATTGCAAATATAAACCTGTGTTAAAATATGTACATTAACAAAATTTTAATATTTTGTTACTATTTTCCAAAGAAATATAGAAAATTTTCATCATATTCATGAGAGTATGGATGTTTTTATTCAAAAAAATAACATAAATAGGCGAGTTTTTTGTCAAATATTTAGTGCTGTAAGTTACTGAATAAATAAAGAAAATCTTATCTAGTGAGTCACGCTACATTTATCTCAAGAAAATATCAATGCATATTATGTGTAGCGAATAATGTGTGCAAATCTGCATGCGTATTAATATTAAATTAAAAATAAATTGAAAACGTATATGTCACTTTTGTTTGCCATACACACTTTTGTTTCTCATGATATACGTATTCACAACTCCAGTACATACTTTGTCACAAAATTAAAAGAATGCGGTCATGAAATTTTTATATGCATATTTAAATTTTTATATTAATTTTAAGGGAGATTGCAAGGAAGTCAGTAACACTGACGTATACCTATCTAATATCAACGTTGTATAAAAATTCAATTAAAAGTGTTACTCTCTTAAGTAATCCAATTTAGGGAGAGAAAATATTACAAAATATCTTAGAGACATTTCGCCATTCAACCGGCCTTATCACAATGATCAAGAGAGCCAGATATTAGAAAAGAAGTCTTAGGCACATATTTCAGCACGACGTTCTCCAAAATATCTCATCCCTAATTGGTTTGTGAATATTCGGAAATGGGGTAGAGAAATTTTCTCCGTTACTCTATAAAATATAGACCTTAATTTCCCCGCGAAGCTGAAAAACATGAAACCAACTTTAATTAAAATGTTTATTATCTTAATTTTTAGTGTTTTGTTATGAAAATACTAGCTTTTAAGAACAGTTCCTGTTTTTAACGATTCTTGTAGTATCGTCTTAAAATACACTCGACATCACACTGACAATCAGTGAGCAGATAAGCAGTGTAAATAGAGAGCCATTTATCCATTTGAATGAGATTCTTAAACAGTTAATTATGCTATCGTATATAACAGTGATACCAACAAGTTCGTACATACCTAGCTACTTATGTCCGTCCTAGCACCATTTTTTTCTACCACTACATTCATGCATCTCATAATTGATACACGATGCTTCTTAGGCCCCAAACAGTTTCTTAATTAAGAAGTAGGGATAAAATCAACGATTATGATTCCTTACGTTGAATGGTTGAAATTTTATGAAATGTATAGTCGCAACGTCGAAAATATTTTTCCAATAATGTTAATAAATGTTAAAGCGTTGGAGCGTTGAAGCAAGGAATGTCTGTATCTGTACGCAATACCATGCGCGATCTATTCAGCAGTGCGTACGCGATACCGTGTGATCATTCCGTTCAGTGTGCGAGTGCTATACACCATATCATCTAAGTAATAATAAGTTCCAGTACCGCTTAGGCGACAGAGAGATAATTGCTTAGCAGGCACAGTTTACTTAGCCCTAACCGTACGCATTGTATAGTATATACAGAAATATATTTGATGCCATCTGTTGACCGAATATTAATATCCGATATGGTACACTCGGCAGAATTCACTCAGTAATCGATTTACATAAACATTTGATCGTTGTCAAGCCAATGGTGCGCGCGAAAAGAGAAATATGATGATTTATAATAAAGACCATCCATGGGACGTGCCACCTTTGAGACATATTTGTACAAAAGTTATAAATTCGGTGTCACTCAAAATGTGAAATATTTCAAAAAATATATGTATATTTGAGATTTTTCTGTTAAAGAAAACCAATTACTTCTATGTTATACGACAAATGTTGACAGCGAAATATTCAACTTTATTGCTTTTCAGAAATTATATCACCATTTATCAGCGAAAAAGCAGTAAGCAGAATTTGACTAAAGCGTCAAAGAAGAGATACTCGTACTATGTCAGTCCTCATACCATAGTTTATGCGTGTTCCTAATGCGACTTATATCAATTTGATGATATTTTACGTTATCATACGTAACGATACTCAATTTAGTATATATATAATACACTTTATTTCATATCTTATAACACTTTTCACATATTCTACAATATTAAAATAATGGTTATCTGAACATTTTTAATAACATTCTATTTCATTAAATTAACATATTTCACTATTTCGAACTTATATTTTTATGAGGGTATTGTATTAAAATTGGAAATTTGTCTCAGTTATGAACATGTGGTTAATAAAATAATCTAGTCTTAAAGAATAGTCGTTGATTGCTAGACGACGGTCGCCGACATACGTATTACTTTTCAACGTTGCTACACGATTTGTCTATAGCGTATGAGAGCTAATTGCTCTCTAAACCATTTATATAAAAAGCGACTCTATTTTGGAATGATCTTTGATCGCCTGTGTATCCTCTTAACTATGACTTAGGTTGCTTCGAAATTTTTCTTCCATATAGTATCTCTAAATATTATAAGGCCTGTTTCAGCAATGCTTTCTATGTAGGAATTATTAAAAACGTGTAAAGCGCTGAGCATTTGGGCATGAATTTGAAAAGGCGATGAAGGAAAAATGGTGCTAATTATTCTAAATAAAATATTTATTATCACTTCCGAAATGAAACTTGTGCCGGGGTTAAGTTGTTGGTTTGAATTATTTAAATAAATGTTCAACCAAAAAGAAGATTAATAATTAAGGTAGATATTTTCTTTTCTCCTCACAATCCAAAAGGTTCCGGCCAAGGGTATAATCCTATTTGATTAATAAATGCAAAATGTAGATCCGCAATCGTGAGAGGGTTAAACTTTGTCAATCTAGCCACTTACCCCATCGCATTTAAATAAAATATATTCCATCCAAATAGTGAGTGACCTTTCCGTTAAGTGTGATTAAGCAAATGGACCCAAAAACATCAATGATGTTGAATCTGTATAATCTCTGTTCGGTTTGCAATTATGTCAAATTGAAATACATTCCCGCAGATCTCCGCCATCATCTCTAGCATGCCTAGCATCCCCAGCAACTAACCCAGACAATAATTTCAGTAAATCAAGTAAACGTTTTATTTATCTTCAATATCCAACTCAGAGTGTCGGAGACTACGCTAAGTGGTTAATAACTCCGCAATATTGAGTTATGACGCTTTCATCTGTTTCCCTTGTGCCGTTATCATTATATCTTACAGGTATTGTGAACTTTACCCAAAAGGGGACGGGTAATAATGTTGTTTATTACACTTTGATTATGAAATATGGAGCAAATATTTTCAAGAATTACTTACGTGTTTCACGTAAAAGCATTTTTTGGTGCAATAGATTACTTTAAATAAAATTTTGCAACATTATACGTTTTGCTACTTTCTCCCGAATGTGCAGCAGAACATTTATAAAGAATACTAGAGAACTACTATCGCAGTAGTTTTCCGATTTCTTTTTGCACCTAATTAACAATTATTGCTTATAAAATCTTTCCGTCATTGTTTTCGATCTTTTATCCTCAACAGATGCCAATCCGCTGATTTTCTGTCATCCTTTTTTTTACTGCTAGTACAATGTTATTCGTCCATCTGGAGGGTTGTTGGTCCATTTCTTTGTCTTTTTCTCTGTCTTCAACATCTCGAATCCCATTTGTGCTCGATAGATCGGCAGTGAGACATTGAATATTGCGCGTTCCATGGCATGCTGCTTGTATCGTATATATTGATTATTTGGTGTTTGTCCATATCCTAGAGTGTATGTATTCGTGAGCAAAACGCATTGGATAAATTGGGTTTTGCGAGACAGTAGAAGGTTTGATGTGAAGATATTTTTAATTTTCCAAAATCCGCACCATAGGTAGATTCTATTCTAAAAAGTCAACAGTACCTTAGGTGTTATATAGGTCAAAACCAAAATATTCTCTGGCATTTAGATCGTTAATTCTGCTAAACAACAGAGTCAGCCCACTCACCTTACAGTTTACATACAAAATACATCTCTTGCCAAATGATTACATAACTTGCAACTGTCCCTTCAACATTCAGAATAAGGGTGCAGTTAAAATCCTTAGTAGCAACTCTAGAGGGTCGGGATTATTATGTTAATAACGTCAGTAACGCCAATGGTAACCCCATTGGTATGCACCATGAGTATGCAAATAGTATTCTGGTTGTATTCATATATAGTCAGTCTAGCACGCATTCCTTAGATGTTAAATTTTGCTTTCATAAGTAAGAGAACACGAATTCTGCTTCTTGCTATAATTCCTCATTCTCGTAATATATTTTATACTTAACACTTCATCATCTTTTTCAAACCACATATCTTCGTTTTATTACAGCTAACCAGTGGGTTATTATCCATTCATTCATCGTATACTTTGGTAAATAATATTAATTAATCTTTTTCATTACCTGTCACCAGCACTGCACCATTTGCAAACAATAGATAAAGTACTCGCATTTCATTCAATTCTGCATCTAGAATTATTTCAAATAGCATTTTAATGCAATTTTATTTATACACATTGAAAGCCGTAGTGATATTACACACTCTTGTTTGATATTTTTTGTAATATTTTTCTGTGCTAACATTACATGGTGGAATGGATAAAATTACTAACCACATCATATACAAACAATATCACAACGTCATCGTACGCAAATATTATCGTGGTCGT
>JAPMAF010000351.1:0-15252 GCA_026537445.1 Silvatares holzenthali | reverse complement strand
GGACACTGCAATGTGGTCCGAAACGTTGGCAAACAAAATGTCACAACACGACGTGACTACCCAAAAGCCTTTGACTTGTGTATGTACATATGTGTTTTGTTATGTATTTTTATATGTTTTCCTTTGTTTATACCTACCTTTAATGTATGTTTGATTCTAGGTACTGTTTAATAAATAATACAATACACCATCACGCCGTTTTCCGGAGTAGGCAGAGAAGATCGAGCGCCACAAAACTCAATCCTGTCACACATCCCTTGCCTATCCACACTCATACATCTCCTCATGCATACACTACGATTGTTACGAATACAGACAAAACCATCGATTAGAATTTGGTTAATCTGTTCGTGCCACGATTTCTTTGGGCTGCCTCTCTGCCGCATATCTTCTACATTCGCATCGTAAATTTTCCGTACTAACGTATCCATTCGTTCAACATGCCCAAACCATCCCAAGGATTTTCTCTTTATTTTATCAATAACGCTCGAACCCGCTCCACGCTCTTTCCTTATAACTGAATTCCTTACTCTGTCATATACTGTTTTACCACACGTCAAATAATACAAAATAAAATCAAAATTATAGAACATGTAGGCATATATGATATATCATGGCCAAGGGTCTCTTCATATCATTGAGGAGGCTGAATTATTTGGAGTCTTAAGAGTTTTATGTGACACATATCAGTTCCCTATCGTCTGTGAGGTTCAATTAGAATTATTGAAAGAAAACGGAAATGGAAAATCGACATCAGTGATCGTCAATATCTGCAACGATTTCGGGTAGACTGTGGGTCTCACTATCTCTCTAGCTCGTTCGTTAATGAATACAATATAATACAATACAATCCACCACCAGCATATAAATTAAATAATTTTCAACAAATCCCACATGCAAGTCTCGAGATTAGAAATTAAAAAGATAAAATACAATTTGTAAAACACTATAACATCATATCCCCGAAAAGACAGAAAGAATCGAGTGCCATACCACTATATCCTGACACACATCTCTTACCTCATCCACATTCAACATCTCATGGATTCTCCGCGATTATTACGACTACAAACAGAGCCATCTATTTGAATTTGGTTAATCTGATCGTGCCATGATTTTCTTGGACGACCCCTCTGTATCATACCTTCTGCGTTTGCATCGTAAATTTTCCGTACTAATCTCTCGATATTCATTCGCTCTACATGTCCAACTCTCGTCGCACTCGTTCCGCATTCTTTTCTTATATCTATATTTTTACTCTGTCTTTTACTGTTTTGCCACACATTATTCTAAGAGATTTCGTTTTAACATTTTTTCTATGTTTAAAAGCATTTTTTTCCGTATGTCCATTCTTCACTTCTATATATCAATGTTGGCACCAACACTCTGTTATGCACTGCCATCCGGCCGCTCTTGTATATTTTGTGTTTGATATAGCAATATTTAGTTCCTTATTCACTTTACTTCATACTTTCGATATTACTTTCACATTTTCTATTTCTTGTGTACTTTTCAGGTGTACGAACTCTTCAACTTTCTCTAACTCCTTACTTTCAACTTATATTTTGCACTCGATTATTTCATCAGCTTTATCAAAAACCACTTATTTCGATTTGATGAATATAATAAAGTAAAATTAAGTATTTAACTCTTTATTTTATTTCATTAATTTTCCCTAATTTAAAAATAGTTTTCTTTGTACGGTTGACATGAGAACTATATTATTTTAAACGCAAATTGCAAACGTTTGAGAGTATTTGTTTTTTAATATTTATTTAAACGAGTTTCGCAGGAATATTCAACTACCCTACCTACATGTTTATCCCGAAGTGCTCGCAGTTATAGAATTTCACAGGAAAAAATATAAAAAAAGGGGGACGTAAATGAACACAAAGGCATTCCGTATCAACTAGCGACACGAATAACCTACAAAATAATGCGGATGCAAGTCAATAGATGGCAGTAATTCAACATTCCAGTCCTGTGATTTGTTTCAACTATACTGTCATCGATATATTTCGGCACCAATCATTTGCATCATCGTCATCACCCAAATGTATTGATTTAGCGTGCAAGAATTTGCAATATATTGTTCTTTTGCCAAATCATTAATCCAATGGTCGTGAACGCAACTTTATAAGAATTTCAAGAAATCTTTCACGCGCTATTTCTTACAATGAAATAATGAAAATACGAAGCGCCCTTTTCTTACATTTACATACGATAGATGTTCGAGGTCATCTCCGATTTGCAGATGTCATGTTTTTAGATTGAACGTATATAATAAATTTTCAAAAAAATGTGTATTGTAATTGTATCTATCTTAATCATCGCGAACAATACCATACATATTTTTAAGTCTGACTACTAACTCTATCATTCTCCTCAAAGCGAGAAACCTTTGTTTCCTTTTAATCGATATTATTGTTATTAACGTGGATAACTTATATAGCGCCGTTTTCGTGTGAAAATCACCTCAAGAGATATACATTCATACTTTTTCAGATTTCGCAATCGGTTCATTGGTCTAAGCTGTTTAATGAGAATTAATTTCATTAATAAATTTGTTATCTTCTGGTGATGATGATACAAATAAAACTGAAATTTTCAATATTTTTTCTTTTGATTTGACTTGAAGAACAAATGTTGTCTCGATATGTTTGTTAAATTTAAGTTATAATATATGCAACTCAGCGCTCTTGAGGTGTTTTTTTTTTCACTAAATCGGTTCTTAATGAAATAAATAAATAAACTATCATTTTATTTTCTTATCTCGAGACTTTCTAGCGGTGTTTGTTGATACTTAGTAATTTGGCACGATCATATCTTTCGATTAGCAGATGCTGTGCAAAGTTTTTCAGTTATACCTCTCTTAAACATTCTCATCTTATCACGATTTTTAAATTAGCATTTTTACTATCTACTGTTGGAAAATAATTGTTGATTTGCTATAGGCAACTGCATTTAGGAAATTTACATAATTTATTTGTAATTTTAATGTTGAAGGTCTTTAATGCAGTCGTGTATTCTAAAAATAATGGATATTTGCTGCGACAATACCGCGATCAATACCGGGACAGCTGTTAGCCGAGTTGCGAGTGAAGCGAGTGAGGTGAGCGAGGTATGAGGCGAGTAATGTCCGTGAGACTGTACAGTCCATGGCTAACGGTGACATCACGAGAGTCGGCTCGTGCTTTGTAGGATTGTATATTTCCATCAGTTATATATTTTCAGTATAGATAATATCACGCATCTGGGGAAAAGTGTAGAGAATGGCTTCGTCGATCGAAAAAGATGGCATATGCGTCGCTGCGATTTTATTTGACTTGGATAACACGTTAATCCAAACTAGAAAAGCTGACAGCAAAACGTGCGACAAGGTAAAGTTTTATGTAAATGATGGAATACCCAAACTACCCGGATTGTAACATTTCGGCTGGAAAGTGAAAACCCGCTAACCCGCGGAAGTTGTGGAACGTTTTGAACGAAATGTTTTATTCGAGAAATAACCTCGTTTCCGCGTGTTCGTTTTGCGCCGACACATGTGTGTCGCGCGTTCCAGCGCTCGGAGGAGACCATCCCGCGTCGAAAGTAAAAATAGATCGTCTTAACATTGGAAACAGGAGCCCCGTTTCCCGATTTAGACATTCTGGAAGAGCTGAAGCTCCAAATATACTCGCGATTCGCCGTCCGTCGGTCTCGGCAGCGGTGCAGCGATACTAGTCCGCGTCGCGTTGTAGGTTATGCGCGCAGTGAAGTGATTCGCTCTTTGTCGCAATAATACGCGCGCACCGCAAAACACGAATACGTCCACCGCCACCTCCGCCATGGGTGACATCTCCGAGCCGATCAAAAAGTGCATCGCGATCCTGAAGGCCGCCGGGAGTGACACGGAAAAGTTCGCGGCGCTCTTCATGGTGACGAAGCTGATAAAGGCCAAGGACTGCAACACGAACGCCAAGAAGGCTCTGTTCGAGGCGATCGGCTTCAAGTTCCTCAAGAAGCTGCTGCTGAGCAACGATGTCCCGGACGATTGCCCGCCCTCGGTGTACAAATCCGTCGCGCTGTCCATCCTCACGTGCTTCTGTCAGGACCCGGAGCTCGCCGCCCACCCGGAGATGGTGGCCAACATCCCCGTTTTCCTCGACATCGTGCAATCCTCCGACGATGATGATAACGATGACAACTTGATGGTGGTCAACGAATCTTATACGTGCCTTCAATGCCTCGCCTCTCAAGCGGCCGGGAGAAAAGCTCTCATCGACGGCGGTGCCATTACTAAGCTGACGGAGATTTACTCTCATCAGAGCTTTCAAACAGACGAAGCCTTAAACCTCCTCGTGACGCTGGTCAGCCACAACGGGCCGGCGACCTGGGGAACCGATGCCAAACTATTCAATTCTTTGATGAACAAAATCGCTTTAGACTTCGAGACCGATCACTCGGAGCGCAAATTCGAATTAGCAGGAATCCTTGGTTCCCTGTTGTATACGTGCAACCACAGCGCGGTGGCGTCCACAGCTTCTGATGAAATTTGGCCACTGAGCGTCTACAAAGCGTTGAATGACATCCTCTCGAGCAGGATTGGCAAAAATCAACGTGACCCCGCCTTAAAATTGGCATCTAATGTTGTCGACATTATGGGAATAGAGTGGACCCTCACCGATGATGAAAACCCAAAGAAATTCTTCCTCCTGTTAGTTCAACTGTGCTCCATCGAAGTCAGGATGCAACTGGACGAGAAGAGCTTCAAGCAAGCCTTCGCTAACGCCGAACTCGTGACCGCTTGTTTCATCGTTCTCGAACTCGCCATCAATTACATGGCCAATGACCGTATCGATCTGGAACAGAAAGAGAAGCAGACCGTTTATACAGGTCTGAAAGGCGCTTTCACAGCTGTCGTGTCAGTTCTAACGAAAGTATCCAACGACAAAGGTAGAGATAAGCTCCCGGATGCTGAGAAAGTCTACGTATGCGCCATGGTCAGGGTACTGGTCGCCTGGCTGGCCCAAGAAACCACGGCTATGCGTGCTCAAGTGTACGCCCTTCTCCCCTACATGCTGTCTCTGGCTAACGACACATTTTACGCACGCAGAAACAGAGTGCTCGCAGAAAAGCGTCAACCTGATGCTTCGACAGCGTCCCAAGAGCCTTCAATATTAGGGCAAGTAGATATACTGCGAATAATGTTGCCTTCGATTTGTCATTTAGTAGTAGAAGACAAAGCTAGAGACGTTATTATGAAGTCCAAGCAAGATGAAGTATTATTTGAATGCATGACATTCCATTGGTCCATAGCGCATTACGTAAAGCCCGTAGTTCCCAAGGCGGAGCGTTTGAAAGCTAAAGCGACTCCTGCTCCCGAGATGGATCCGCTCCTGCTGGAGCAGATGGCTGATTCTCGCACGGCCTTGGTGAGTCTCTGTAACATTTTCATGAACCTGACTGTCTTGGAAGCGAAGATAGTAGATGAGAGCGTCCTCTTCAACACTATGATGAAATTCATATTTAACAATTTACCGGAACTGAAAAATTCCCCAGAAAATCTAGTTCTTTATGGACACATGGCAATTCTGGGTCTATTACTGTTGAAACAGCAATCGAAAAAAGTTAAAAAAAACGATTTCTCAATCTGTCGCTATATTCAATCCACAATTCGCTTCCTGTGGGACGCTTACATCGTGGATGAATCCACCGATCCCACGGCGTTAGTAGTGTCGATGACCTACAAGGAATGCTGGTCAGAAATAATGGAGCTGTGGTTCTTGGGAATGCAGACCATGAGTGCTATTCTCGCTTTAGTTCCTTGGATATCCGAATTTGCCATCGAGAGCGGCTGGGCGGAGGGAATTCTAGAGACCTTGAAGAAGGTCAAAGTAGGATCCCTCCCTGCCAACGTGAAATCGGCTCTGGAAGATTTCCTCTGCCACTTGGTGGAAGCCAACCCGGATGTTATTAAAGTGTTAAAGAAAGCCGATGCCCTGCGCGTGTGTCGTAATCACAGGTTTATGGAATTGGGCAAAAAGCTCTTCGGGGATTAATCTTCTCTTACTGAGTCATCGAACTTACTAGCTCTTAACGTTATTATAATTTTTATATTACTATCTAATGTTTTTTATACTGGTTTACTAATAATTTGATTAAATACTTTTATTTAATGATGAACACAGACTTTTTATTGATTTCCTGTTCCAAAACACAAACATAGCATTCACAAATGAAATGAAATGTTGACATACAAAGATTGATTTGCTTTAACAGGTGACATGCTGCATGTGGGCTCCTCGAGTAGCTCCCACAGCGCAGTGCACTGAATATATATGAATTTTCTTGTATTACTCTGTGTAATATACATCTTTCAGTGTTATTCCATAATAGCTTCTGCTGGCATTATTTATTTTAAGACATATTTGATACACAGCGAACTGTATATTAAAATATATCAGCAGATCACACTCGCTATCCGCATGTCTTGTGGCTTTAATCATCACGGTGTTCTCCTCATAGGTATGTAAAGATTTTATTCTTCATATTGTTTGTAATCTCATTTTGAATCACCTTTACAGAGTTTGGAATGACGATAACCGGAATGCTATCGAGCCGATTGGCTCATAACTTTGCCAAGTAATAAATAAATTGGAGTATGTGACTAATCTGTGTAACACGACGAGGTAAAGACCATTGTTGCTACTAAAATTACGACATTGTGCAACATAATGTGTAAACTATCCTTTAATATATAATAATCCATTCATTTTTCTATTTATATTGTAGTCTATATGGATAGACCTCTAATTAACTGCATTCAAACTTTTAATGAAATAAAAATCGTATTGAATTTTCAATTTCTTAAATATTCACTGTCAAGATTTAACTTGTTCGTGGGTCATTGATTCATTTAGCGTAGTTTCCGATAACCTTGTAACAGTTTCACATTGTCTAAACGGGTACCCACCAGGGCTGGGTTAGGTGGTCTCTGGTTTTGGGATAATTGATTTCCAGTTATGGTCATTATTGAGTTACAACCTAATCGTTACTTTATTTATAACAATATTAATAATAACAATGTAAACGGAAATAAAATGATTTGTTGCAAATCTAACTAGCCTCAGGTTGAATGGGGATTTTCCTATCATTCATATCACATTAAGGAAGGTTTCTGATGCAACTAATTCATTGGTCGCTCTTTAAACCACATGTTTCATACAAAATTTCAATAAACGTTACCTCAATGATGCCTTTCTTCCTTTGAGTTTGTGATTCGTAGAATTTCCTTGGCAGTTGTTAAGTAACAACATGATTCATTGGTAACACATGAGAAGGTAGAGTTAGAGTAACATATGGTTTTGTAATATTGTTATGTTTTTTTCAGCATCTATCATCGTCTTCAACGAATTACTAATGCTTTTACATTATTCTTCATAGCAACAGAGCTGAAAATGTGACACCCTCATGTCTACTCTATTTTCTATCATCATATATCATGTACACATTCTTTATCTTATTGTATTCATAATTTTTATATCATAAAATACATTTGTAAATGTTGTTTTAAGATTACAGTAAAAGGCATTATCATTATGTCATTCCTTTTGCTTACCAGACCATAATTCATAAATTCATTACGTGTCATTGTTAGAATTACAAAATCTTTGCCTTCTTTTCAGTATTAAGCCGTTTATATGCATCCTTGATCCGAAAATTAATTATTGCATTAGAAATGATTAACGAGTAAGATATACCTAAATATAAATAGATATAACATTTACGGTATCTTATATTTTTCGCAGTACGTCATAATCGGTTCGCTTACGTAAAACATTTTCCTTGAACTTTACCGACATACAATAAAATCAAATACCAAGTATGGCAGTGTAATCATCTCTAATAGCTATGATTAATTAATTATTTCAATACATGTCTCGCACTGATGTATATTCCTGTTATAATAAAACAAGTTCTCACCTAAGACGTCCATATTACGCAAAGTGGTTTCGCTTCCTATTTATGTAGACAGATTTATCGCTGTGTTTTCAATTTCCTTGTTGTTATACATAATTTACCATAAATTAAAATAATGTGCACAACCAGCAAGTAGATTACTGTGCCTTTTTACTTTTGGCTGCACAAACAATAAAATATTCAGGTTGTTTATATAACTTAGTTGAATTTTTAAAATGTCGGTATTTAGTTTTATTGAATTTTTCTTTGTATATTTCATGTAATGATCTTCAAGTACGTTATTTGGAATTGTCGGGTGTCATCTGTTTGACCTTTCATAAGCATTTGTCTTGAATGTTTCAGTCCGCTAAAAATCTGGAATTGATTAATAAAGATGTGTTGAATAATTTTAATTGTAAACAATTTGGGTCTGTCAACTTATTTAATAATATTTGTGTAAATTTTCTCTGTGATATCTATCTGTTCATGCTCATATTAAGAAAACTTATCCTCCATGTAATTAATGTTATCTTACAAGTTATTATTTAAGAATTATGTTTTCCAGAATATGTAATTACACATTTAAGATGTTATATTTCTGATAACGTTTCTTGTGTTTTTTTTTGGTAACTCAATGTGATGTTTGTTTAATTCTGTACATTTTATTGAAGCCTTCGCCGAATCTAACAGACTGTGATGTTTTCGTGAGTGCTGAAAGCAGAAACTGATTTAAATGTGTTTATAAAACTTTAATAGCTGATTGGAATATTGACTGAAGAGTATGGAGTGCCCAGCGAAGAAGCCATCAGAGCGGCGTCGACCTTCTTGAAGGCCTTCCGAAGATGCCCCGACAACCCGGAGTATGACCTGGACTCGTGGCGCATGCACCTGTGGACCCAAGCCTTGGAGGAAGAATACTCGCATTTAGCAAGTATGTATTTACTTTCATAACATCATTTTTAAATATATTTGACTATAGAACAAAAGAAACCCGTCTTGTTAACATTACGAGTCATGCAACTTGTGCTTTCGCAATAGATTACAAATAGTGTGTGCAACTCCAATAACCGTACAAAAGTTACTCTTTTTGACCGCATTCAATTGAATTTTGATCAGCAGGAAAAAATTAAATTTGAGGTTTCTATTACTCTATAAGCGTATAATATCTATAAACATTCGAAAATTTTAAAAGCTACTAAACTTTTAATCATACTTTTACTATAACTATAAAGTTGTATCTAGGCTACCAATGTTCATACAAACACAAATCTATTTTCAAAGCTGAGTTCATACTACACTGTGGACTTTTATCATACGTATACTCTAAATGTATAAACACCGTATGAAATATTCAAATAGTGTCATACATTTGTTTGAACTAAGTTTTAAATATAGATTTGTGTTTGTATGAGAATCAGAAACCTATATACAACTTTACGGTTACAGTAAAAGTATGATTTAATGTCTAGGTATCTTGAATGTCAAGGAAAGACATTTTTAAATGTGTCAGTGAATCAACAAAAACATGATCATTTAGTATACTCATTGCGTCAAAAGGCCTCATTATAATAATTGGCGGTAATGGTTGTTTTGCAGACGACATCTACCTGCAGTGGTTGGAGCTGAGATATCACTACCTGGCCATTAGCCCGGAAATTTTATCACTCCTCATGTCATTAAGGTAATAATAACACTTATTTAAATTGTTTAACTTTGCTAACTTAACGACAAACATTAAACTCTTTCAATTAAACCATATTTGCCTTAGGAACATCATCTTGTGGAAATTTTCCCATAAGATGATGTTCTTTCGTTGTTGAGAGGAACCATAGGATATATTGTTTTCAGAAACAATTATTTGCTGGGCTTAATCACAAACGGTCCGTCACGCGCCCAGTGGGAGAAAGTGGACCGCTTGCAGCTAAAATGCTACTTTGACTGCATCCTCGTGTCCGGTGATCTACCCTGGGAAAAGCCAGACCAAAAAATTTTCCAGGAAGCTTGCCAGTATCTCGGTGTCGAGCCAAGACATTGCTTCATGGTCGGCGACAAACTGGAGACAGATATACAGGTGAGAATATGATTCAATTCTGAATAAATATTATATAATTGATCGTTTGACATTCATCCGCTACATTCTTTGCTTTGTAGGGGGGTATTGAGGCAGAGTTGGGAGGAACTGTGTGGGTGCCGCTAAAATCTGAACACACCGACTCCCCAGCTGTCATTCCTGACTACATCATAGATAGTGTTATTCATCTACCGGAAGTTCTTCCTAGAAACATTCAGCCATTCTTTGATTCTGCAAAATTCAAAGACGACACTTTCAAATCAGATCTGAAACAGCTGAAGGAAATGGGCACTCTGACTATTTCTGATGAACTCGAAAGAGACCGATCCAGCTGATGCCGACTTAAACGCGCAAACATTCTTGCCAATCTATTTTATATAGGTGCTGTCACGTAGGCGCTTCATTTTGATTATTGTGTTAATTTTATTCTCAATAGGTGTAGGTACATTTTTTCATAATTGACTAAGCATTATAATTTTCAAGGTTGAGGAAAATAATTGTATTTTTGTTTCGTTGTGAAATATTTTAGTATTTTACGGGTATATATTTGTGCTTTTCCTTGTAGCTAAGTTGAGATTTTCCTATTCTGTATTTGACTAGTTGTAACCGCTCGTTGGAGAACAGTTTTTGAAGCTAAGTATTACTCCTTTTTGTTAATTATCTAACTAAAGAATTTACTGCACGACTTAAAAACACTAGCCCGCTTTACCGTGATAGATAGCACAACTGCGAATCTCTTCTCCGTTTCTTATTTATGCAAACAATATTCCTATTTTTGTGTTGTGTATTTTTACTTTTAAGAAATGATCAAATATTTTGGACCCTTTATAGTTCGGATGATGGTGTGAAAAAGTTAACCATTGAATATATTTTTGTAAATATTTATTTCCGGTATGATTACATGCGACTGACTAGTATGTTAAGACATAATTAAGGTTATAAAAGGTGACTCAAGCGTTATTGACGTTCATTAGAGCATGATGTTAAACGCTTATAAAAAAGTATACCAATTTCACGAATGAAATACCTACATCATACATATTAAAGCTGCTTTTGCAGTTTTATGATTTGCACACCTCTATACTAACAGAAATATATTTTCCACCGAATTATATTACCATTAGGCATTAATGTTTTTATACACTCGATCCTGTAATAAATAGCTACTTAATTTCTAATGTATATTTTGCTGAAAATATAAACATAAACATTTGCTTTTATACACTGATAGCTTATTTAAGCTAAAAATATATTTTAATCTCTCCAATCGGAAATCTGTGAATAATCTTTGAAAAAGAAAAAGGAAATGCTTAAAATGTCATAATATAAACATTCATCACATGCTGTTAATCTTTTGAAATGTTCGATCAAAGTCATTGAAAGTATGCGTGACGTTTGTAAGGTCACTTTGACCATTTTGTATTTAACCGCTTCAAGCGTGTGTGAGCCTTTACCAATGGAACTGATTGTTGGAAAGTTGGTTGTGATAAAGCCAATGTTGATATTATTATAATCTGCTTTAAGATAAGTTGCTTTTGAAACGTTCCCATGTTTCTCTTGTAAGAATTTAAAATGATGTTATATTTGCCAAGTTTGCTAATTTGATATCCATATTAACATATATATTCTTTTTGGGACGCTCAGTATTCACATTGTAAAATGATATAAAGAAGTCTACTTTTCTATCAGCTAATGTATTCCTAAGACTGGTCAATTTTAATTTATTCTGATTTTCAATTTTAGATCTTTTTCATTTTATTTAAAATATGTATTACGTTATTTTTTTAAATTATTGTTGAAATGTGTTCATGTTTTATAGAATTTATTTACATTTTAATGTTAATGGTAAAAACTTATTTTCCAAGATTTTTAATGTTATGCAAAATACTCATTTTCACAGAACACACCACGCCAGCCTTTTTGCATCCCTTTCGGGCAAAAATATTCTAAATTTATTTTGGTATTATTAAAAATTACAGCATTAAATACCAAATTTAGTATTATATAAATGTAATAATATATGTGTATCAATCACCATCATGAATGGAGAAAACCAAAGTATTTTACTGATATTATTAAATTGTTCACAAATTATTATAATAAATGGAGAGCCATAATAAATATTTATTTTTTAGATTGCATTTGTTTATTTCCCCAGTTTTCTTTAAAAAATCGTTTTATAAAAACAAAAGCAAAAAAAATGATTTAGAAAATAAAACTACAATATTTGCTTCATATTACACTATTGAAAAACTAAACGCTAACAATATTTCAATAACTTTAAGCTGTTCGCAACATTTTAGCTTCTCTAACTTCATCCAAAACTCTTCTTTGCTCAGCAACAATGGCTTTACGCTCTTCCATAAATGTTGCATAATCCTAAAAATAAAATGGTGAATGAATTATCTATTCTATATGACAGCAATTAAAAAGAGCAAGTAACAAATATAATACCTCTGTTGATAGTTCTCTAACGATTTCTATTCCGCAAGTCCTGGCTGTGCTGATAACCAAGTTGCACATTTCCTGTAGGCTGCGATGCCGATTCGGTGGATCTTGTATTTTAATGGAAGCAATTTCATACACATGTTTAAGAGTTACCTTCCCACAAATTTCCTTCCCTGAAAATCATTGATAACAAATTATAAAAATTTTGGATCATTTATATATATTTTTATACACTACTTTGATTAAGATACTGGCTAACGGGTTTTATAAAATTGTTATAGTCAACAGATGGAATATGCCATAGAAATATAAATAGCATTATGCTCAAGATGATTTTTGAACATGCATTTCCGGCTGTCATTGCATGAAGACTGGGGATGGGTAAAGAAGTTATTTCAGAATACACTGAACTGACAGATTTGTATAATAATTAACGGCAAATGAATAATACACCCATCACCCTTAAAGTGCTGTTGGCATATTTTGATATTACAATAGCACCATTTCTTCACTTGAACACATTTGCCACAAACTGTTTATCCAATAAACAATAGTCTCTAGAAAAAGAACCTCTGAATCTCATTGAAATGAATATGGCAATAACTTGGCCCTACCTAACTCTTCTGATATGGCAGAAAGTGATAGAGAATAAAATTGAATACAGTACTATAAACCTCTGATAGCAAGTATTCTTGTGTGCGTATTAAACATTTATGGAGTTGGTCAGAATAATTAATTGCAAATTGAGGAAAAATAAAATTTGCCACCCTCTTTGAATCAACTAGAATCATAAGAGATTTCTGACAATTACTGAACAAAATATGTGCCACCGAGACCACCCCTATTAACCTAGCTGTGAAATGATCTTCCGTTGACTATGTTTCATCCCATCTTAAATGTGAGCTTCTTCAAGGCTTACATTAGTTTCACTCTGGCCTTAAATCTCCCATCACATACACAGTGTCTAAAATGTTATAAACCTTCTATAGTAGTGCCTCCTATGCGAGAATTGCATTTAAGAAAAAGAATAAGGCAATCTCGGGAGTTGGAAAAACAAATCTTAATTATGCATCAGAGTGTATATTGAGATGTTTGAGAGGCGTGTCAACTAGAAATATTTTTTTTATAAATGATAATGTGATAAACAAATTCCATAGTTTACCTGGTTGCATAGCGGCCTTTTGGACTCCAGCGGCTTGTTTCAAAAAGAAAGTTGTTGGGGGTTGATGTATAGTAATATCGAGAGTTCGGTCAGGGTTCAATTTAACACGAGTCGGTAGGGGTATTCCTTGTTTAATATTCGATGTCCTTTCATTAAAATCATTGCAAAATAATGTTATATTTATATTACGCTGAAACAGAATACAAGCGGATTTCTAGTTACCTTATTGAAAATTACGATTTCAAAATACAATGTTATTTCAATAAAACCATTTTCACCTGCCCTAGCATAGTTCCTAACGGCGGAGCAGCGGTGGCGAGTCCTGCAGGTACATTAGTCCTCAGTTTAGATGCATGGACAATTTTCTCAGTCACCTTTTTTAATGACTTAAGTCTAGCCACGGACTTTGACATTACTGTATACTACAAATAAACGTTAGATTGAATTGACTAAAGAAATCGATAGAAATTAATCGGAAGAAATCAAAATATTGAGGTTATGTACAGTATCACGATTTGATAATTTGACGTTTAGAAAATAATGTCGCCATTTAAAAAAATATAAACGCGTCACGTTTTTTTTATAATAGCCACACACATAGAGAATTTGTTCATCTGTTGACAGCCACCGATCCAGACTTCAACTTTATGAACATAATGAACTGTCAAAAGTGCCAACGATTGCACTATGTTCGGAATTAAGAAGAGGTGATTAATAATCGGAATAAATTAACAAATTTTTCGTGCCTATTTCGTGTAGAAAATAATGTGCTCGTCTTGTGTAATATTTTCATGAGACAAACGCAATATGTTGCTATGTGAAACAACAGTGTAAATTGACATTAATTTGTGATAAAATATCGGTCCAACGATGTGGTCGTTCTTTTCCCGAGATCCTGCTAAGGACTTCCCATATGAAGTCGGCGAACCCGTCCAAGGGTTGAACGATAAAAGCGTCTGGAGTTTGCACAAAGGGAAGAAGCGCGGTACGCAAGATGAGGTCTCCGTGTTTTTGTTCGATGTTCAGAAAAGTTCCGAAACGCAATTCGAAGTTGCGAAGTCGGCCCTGAAGAAGCTGAAAACTCTTCGGCATCCCAGTCTAATGCACTTCTTAGATAGTTGTGAAAGTGATAAAGTACTTTATATAGCTACCGAAGCTGTCGAACCTTTGTCTGTGTATTTAGATCAATTGACGTTGGAAGGACAGCAGAAGGATCTGTACTTGGCTTGGGGGCTCTTTCAAATCACGGTAATATTTTTATCTTGTGGTACTCAGTAATTACTCTTCAAGGTGTTAAAAAAAACTAGTCAAAAATATTTAGTTTTAAAAAATACGTCGTTTATATTTATTGTGCGAAAAGGTTGTAAAAATTTGAATTGAAGGACGACATAGAATATATTTTGTTATCATAAGTCAGCTTATTTTGTATAATATGCTTTCAATTTTTTTCGCACTATAACACATTTTCCGATAGAATTTAATGTTTTTTTTTTGTGTGGTAAATAATAAATTTAAAAAATAATAATTTATGTATAATTTTAAATAATATAGAAAAACTACCCTCGAATACGGTTCCATTATATGGAATCCGCATGAGGCCTGCTGTTGCGCATCCCTGGAACGGGTCCAC
>JAPMAF010000350.1:0-15267 GCA_026537445.1 Silvatares holzenthali | reverse complement strand
TATGTGTGTGTATTTTAAGCGCAAATGAGTCAACAAAAATAAAAAAGTTTTAAATAAAATTGTATGTTAAAATATGTTTCTTATATTTAATTATTTATGTATCACGGTTGCATTCATTTGTTGTGTTATACCAAAAACATCGTGGAAATGGAAGTTATGGGCTGCCAAAATGTGGCCATATAGGAAAATATTCAAAACCTAGCGCATTGCTCAAGAACCGATGTTGAGGTGCTGGCGATGTTGAACAAGAACACAAGTGCTTAATATTATTATATCGACGAAACTTCAATACAACCGAAAGATGACGTAGTCGAGGGTACATGCAGATTTCGTGGTAGAACTTATAGTAGTCGTATGGACTTAATACCTGAATACCTTTTCGGTCGGTGTTGAGACACGTTGAAACTAATGTTTACATATTTGATTTCTTAACATCAAGTAAATGAAAACCGCAAGGAAATATAATATTAAAATCATTATGCGAAATCGTGCGTTGATTCGACAATTCGCGACAAGAAACTTTGGAAAAGAATCGTGTTCTAAAACATGAACTTGTTACGTTATTTTTATATGCCGTAAAAATATAATACGTGTATCGGTTGATTTATGCCTGAACGCATATGCCAGAAATGTAGAAGTTTGCCATTCGCTACATATCGAAAGTGTTCATAATTAATAAACTGTTGCCATTTGTAGGTGTAGAAACACCGTAAATCTTTGTAAACCCGTAATGTCGTGTCTCTTTTTTCGAAATCGGTTATCGGTCATTGTCTACGTCGCTCGGAGATTGTAAATAAAGTTCTATCGATAGAATTGTCTCATATTATTCACAATATAGCGGAAAATTAATAGTTATTACATACACAATACTATTGCCACCGCAATGTGCGATAATTGAGCGATCATACAATCGTAACTGGCCGTTTAATGAAAGTCAATGATGCATATTATTGTATTTGCTCTAATATTATACAAACACTTTCTATTTTTCCAGCATGGTACGGAAGCTTCGCTGTAGCAATGCATGAACAAGGAACCAGGGATTGTACAAATCGGTTCTATCATAGTAAATCAAGGATTTCATAACGATCATAAGAATTTTAATTATAAAGAGGAAAAGATTGGTTAATATCCTAAACAAGGGTACATTAGTACTATACGTAGATAATGAGCAAAGTTGATTCGCTGTAATAAGCTTTCTCACTTACAGTGTAACTTAAAAACGTAATTGGAATAATTTCGTTAAATAGGATACACAGCAATGTTCTGTATATGGGTGAATAATATTTAATAACAGTAGTACAAACGTGATAATCATTGAAGAAAAATAATGTTGACTTCTTGTGGTGTTTTAGAATGTATGTAATAATAGTAATCCAATATCTTTAGGAATTAGACAAGGAATTCCGAGACAAAGCAATTACTAGAACAAGTTTTAAACATTTCAAAGATGATTATGTCGAATGATGAAAATGGGGTGGAGACGAGAAGTGTATGGCAGGATATGGACAACTATTAGAAGAGTGAAGCTAAGTATGTTTGTACGAATATGTAAACCTTTGGTGACATTTATGAGAAAACATATCAAATTGAGAATCGGGTCGATATATAAACTAAATACTCCATTATCGATGATTTTGGAACATATGTGTCTTCTAAATAGGGAACACTATTAATTATTTGTTAGAAACTTTTTTCATTTTTTTATATTTTAGCGACCACTATATGCAAACATATTTTTTTCCAAAGGGATATGTACCATTTTCCTTTAAGGAATTTCTCATGTAAATTACAAAAGACTATGCTCTTCCGGCAGTATAATATATAATGTAGGTGTACGTTATTATGCTTCAAGACTTTTTATTTAAATACGATATGGCATAGGAAAACATAGATGGAATTTATTACAATGTATATACGTCATACTTATATTTGATCTTAATAGATGGAGACGAATATTTGATTTTTAAGAGCACGCAATTACATTCGAACGTTATGCACAAACATGGGTAAGTATTATAGCTGGATAATGAAGGTACGAGCACAGATATTCTTAATAAGGCGTCCTTATTGGATTGCTTCCTGCAAAGGCGAGTTGCGTATAAAAATGATTCAAAATGCAACGTATAAAATGTCAACAGCGAAATTAGTCTCGACACATCCGTTCTAATTGACGCAATGATTGCGTTTCTAAGATAAATAATTCTCAGAGATAGTCGCGCAGTATTGATCCCGTCGTGGTATATGAACGAGTATCGCAACTCTTGTGTACAATGTTTATAATTATAATGCGAGCATTCGTGTCTTGCGAATATGCAACATGACTGAATATTAAGGACAGTACTTTATAAACATGCTAAGTTGTCGTCTGAACGAACGCTTTGCTAACTAAAGCTTAGCTTACGTAAAAAAAAAACAACATATAGACATGTTTGCTCAATTCTCGTATGTGTCGCCAGAGTTGAACAGGAAATAAATTCTCGTTTATTACAAAATTGAATTAATAGGAAAATTGTACTTTATTTTAATCTGAAGAAATTTGAAAATGTGCTATTTTGTTTTGACCTATGCTAAGAACGCAACTTTAACCTGTAACAATATTTTCTTATTCCCGATTTCTTTTTCCTTCATCCTTGTGGCAGCATATATGACTCTATTTCTGACTTGAGCTCTGCCAAAGTTATTTAAATAACGTGTCCAATTGCATCAGCAACCTGGTCAGTTTACAGTGTTGGATATATAGTAGATACTAGAAGCATTTGTCTACATTTCTAACTTTACGTCTGTTGCTCTTATTGTCCATGTTTCCGCTCCATAAAGTGGACTAAAAATGTCGTGTTCTTACGATGTTATACGAGTACTGCACATTATTGCTGCAATAACCATAAACACAATATTGCTTATATTATTTAACATATGATGAGTATTAACGATCCAAGGTACAAAATTAGCACTGTTCCAATATGTTATAATTAATTAAATTATCAGGATTTATTAAAAAAAATATATTAATAGTATTATAACAGAAGAGATTCTATTTAGACTTGTTAAAAAACGCTTGAAGATATTTTACGATAGAAAAATTATAAGAATGTCCGCTTAAAAAATTAACAGTTGTTTCTGATTATGTCTTTCCAAGAACACATGCATCATTATATTTTGAATTGTTGGATCTAGATTATGCATATTATCAACAAATACTTTATTCTCTATCTGGAGAAATGCAGTAACTAAGAAAAGAAAGTAACTAAGAGTATTATTTATTATCAGCTACAATGGTATTTGAACGAAATCAATATAATTAATTTACATCTGGAATCAAGCGAATAGATTATAGAAAGTTCACAAAGCTTTTATGACAGCAGGGATCGACAACAAATATAATTTGGATTTGCCGATGCGAGTTAAAACACTAACGTATGCACTGCTTTCATCGTAAAATAAATTATAATTATTAAACTTTCTATCTAGTACGAAATTATATAAATAAATATAAGCTGAATCGATACTTGAATTGATACTCTGAATTGATACCTCGGTAAATTGATCGAAAGAGAACGCAAAGGTAAAAAAATAAATGTCGTTATTTAAGTAAATTGTATTGTTTAATTCTATGAAACTATGAAATATAATATGTGGTTGAAACAAATAATACGTTTTGATAATACGCGCAAAATTGTATCTTAAAATTGGAGGAGATTTTGCAAGTATTTTGCACAAAGTTAACGTAGATAACTTTAGAGAGCTTTCAAAGTAATTAAATTTTGTTTGATGAAATTCGTCGGTCACGTGGTCTAGTGGTTAGAATAAAGCGCTGGAGGAACGCTGGAGGTCGCGACTTCAAATCCCGCCGGAATGAAAACAAATGAAACACATTTTTCCATACAGGTATAAAAATACATATGATAAAATACATTTACAAAAATAAAAAATATATATATTCACTCTGCAGTATTAGCAACAACTACAGAAATTTGTATATAAACTTAATTATGAGAAGAACGAAAATATAAGATTATTATGATGGACATGATATTGCAAAAAATATCAATTAGTTTTTTTTAACTTATGCTGCAAATGAGTGTTTTTGCAATATCACGTCCATCAAAATAATATTATATTTTCGTCCTTCTCATAAATTATGTTTAGATCAAAATTTTTGTAGCTATTGCTAGTACCGCAAGCCAAAGACTTTCGGGTAGCCATGTCGTGTTGTGACACTTTGTTTGCCAACGTTTCGGACCACATTGCAGTGTCCATCTTCAGGGCGAGTCTGTCTGTGTAGAGAAGGCAGTCTGTTGCTAGTACTTTAATATTAAGATGGCTCCGTCCTATTCTGTTCAGCACATTTATATGAACTTTCTATTGTGTTAAATTTTATTTTTCGACAGCAAACAACGTACACAACTTTCTTTGGATGTTTTTATTCGTGTTACATGTGTTTCTTTTAGCGTTCGGCACCGCAAGAGCTTGATGTATTAATTAGATTATAAATAAATCGGTTAGCAGGTGAATGAAATTGGAATCGAGTTAAGTTAATCAACTCTACATTACATAAAGCATTGAGATAAATCGGTATTGACAGCATAATAAGTTAATTTAATGTTTTAAGATTGTATAATATAATACAATAAATAACGGATTGCAGTTTCACACTGCATTGTTGAGTATCTACCTGCAGGCGTTGCGTAACAAACGAGTATATTTTTTGTATCGGTCGCAAAAACTTCCTGATACAGCAGTTTTGACGCAAAACTGGTATCATTGAATTTCACAATTTATTGCTCTCAAGTGTATAAGTTTTGTCTGAGTTTCATGATTTCATTGACTATATATTCCCGAACCGGCGTAACAGTTTAAAATGTGTGATTCATATAAAATTTCGAAAGAACTGAAAATTTTGTGCTCTGTTGGAGTGTAAAAATTCACAGAAAAAGGTGTTATATTTTTAATGTATATATTTTAATGTAAATCTGCTATTTCTTTTGTTAGATTATATTTTACAGAAGTGAGAAATATTATTGAAAGTTTTGACATTTAAAAAATAACGTAATATGTGTTTATGTATATGTTAAGGAGTAATAATTGCACCAATGTATTATCAAGCATCGAGAAAAAAATTATGTATGAGAAAATACATTGTATTGATTACAATTTCTTGTTTTAGTAATTGTATAGTCTCATTCTTGAACCTTAGGTAAAAAATACTGAAAGAACTGAATTTTTTAAATTATTATTTGTTGTCGAAGGGGCATATCTACAGGAGAAAGAATTTTCAGGCGTTCGATACATTTAAAAAACTGGATACGTGCTTAAAAATAAATGTTGAAATATTGAGATGCGGAATACACATTGTATTACAATTCAGATTCAACAAAATCTGTTCATTCATACATTTGTTGGAGGTGGAACTATTTGAAATTAAACGAATGAAATATTGTACAACGCATTCAAATAAAATGATATATTTGTGACTGATCATATTTGAGTACCCATTTTCTTAAAAACGTATAATTGCTATTTGTGGTTTAATCGTGAACGTGACTATGGTTTAGAAAAGTGATAAAATACGATAATTATATTTTTAGAGAGATTTAATTAATAATTCACTTAAGTGATACCAATCACTAAAGAAATAAAAAAAGACTAAAAAAATAGAAGCGCAGTGTGCATCTACAGTGTGAAAATGTTTGGCAGATTAATGCGGATAGGGCTAGAAAACTTCTTAATGAAGGCAATGTCAAAAGTCTCAATAATAGTCGAGCGTATATGACGAGATGCACGAATGTAGAAGAAGCAATAAATGTATGCCAGGATGGAAACAAATGGTGCTCCACTCTGGCTATCCTTATTGCGATTCAGTTAGATGTTATATATGTACCTAATCGCTTAATTGTTGATTTACTAAGATTAACTGATTAAGCAATAGGAATACAGAAATAAAATTAGACAATTAGGAGATTTTAAGTTTGAGGATTCGAGATACGAGTATTATCGTAACACATACTTTCTAAATTACGCAATAAAGCGTATTAACTAACATCCACTAGAATTTCATTGAAAAATATTTTGATTAAATACTCGTGTATCTTTCTTGTAATTTTGTTACGCGGAGAAAAGCTGTTTTTGTAAATTAAGTAACGTCTGATTGAAACATTTTTTACGCGTAATTTCTAAATGCTGTTCTCTGCCGAATAGTCGATGTAAAAGTCGTCAGATGTTTGGACAAATCAAATGTCATTTCTTGTTCGAAATGTAGTAAAAAACTCTGAATGAACTACAGAAGTATTTCAATGGTTGATGTCTGTAAAAACTATTTAGTACCATTTATTGTGTAGCCGTTTACTTAGAAGAGCATAGAAGATAACTTTTTTAAAGGATTAAATAAAAACTATGTTCAATTATGTTTTAGGTTATGGAAAATAAGCGTTCAATTGATTTTTGTATTATGTACTAAATCTATAAATATTAGATATTGTTTATTTTTTATGAAATCCGAACGCGAGTCAGTTTTAAATAACCATGGAAATATTGCAAAAAAAGCAACCGTGAATATTATTGCGTTATTGGCTAACGCTCTTAATAAGGATATTAGAGGTTTGATCAAATATAGTCTCAGATTAATTAACCGTAATGTTAAAGAGTTTGCCATCAGGACCAGCTATCCCGGCAATCTATCAGGTGAGATGTAACCATACAAAATGATGACATACACGTTTCGTTATCTTATAGTAATGCATCAAAAGATATATTACTATAAGGAAAATAGTAATGTATCATAAGATTAGAAATAGTCATGCGGTGGTAATCCGATTGATTTTTTGCGCCTTAGTAAATAATACATCCGTACTAATTTAAGAAAATTGAATGATACTGTAGCTACTCGATATCATTTATACCGCATTATTAAATTCTTTCTTCTGCTGACCAATTCATAAATCCTGCAGCTGGTAACAAGCATCTATGAATGAACAATAAATGTTGGGGAAATATTAATCGATGGTAATATATGGGTGAATTTAAAATGTAAACCAAAAATGTGAGGAACTATTCAGTTCTAAAAATTATAGCCCTCCAATTCCTAAAGCAATGATATCTGTGTTATATTCCATTCACTATTGTTTATTCAGTTAAACCACTTTAGAAGAGCAGTTAGTTACGTTAAGTAATATTTTTACTGAAAAGAGGTACACAATTCGTAAAGTGTGTCAAGATTTCGATCAATCAGGATAGAACAAATTGAATTTATAATACGTTGATTACGTGTGAAAATTGTGTGTTTTAACCGAACAAAAAAATCAAATTATTCCAGCTGACTGATAAGATTTTCCTCGCAGCACGCCGCGCAACAGCAAAATTAGGTCGGTATTGTAAACCGCAAAATTCGCAATGTTGATAGAATTAATTGTAAAAAATCAAGTAATGTGTGAAATAAATATGTGACGTAAATAAATAAATATCCACCAAAAAAATATTTGCGACATCACGCTTGTAAGTAGTTATTTTCTAGTTCGGTTAACGTGATAAAAAGAGCGTTATTTAGTTCTTCGATAATATTGCCTGCGAAAGAAACCTCGAATGGTCAATTATCACTATTAAACATTACTTCTTCCTAGTCGGTTACCTCATTCAGCAAGGGTGGTGATCCTTTTTTCGCAGCTTTCTGTACCGCAGCCAAATTTTTGAACATAATAAATCTGGTTTATAGAAAAAACAAGAGACATCGTTGCCATTTCGGTATTACCAAACAAACTTAAAACTTTGGTATTCGTATCAATATTTTTTTTCTAATTTGGGAGTTTGAATCGTAAAAGTTAACGACTTGGACAATTTGAACCCCCACATCTCGACAAGCTTTATCCAGAGCTCATATATCTCCTTATTATCGTAATTAATTGATAATTTTATGACTCGGATGGATATACCACTATTAAAAATTGATTGCCTGTTTACAAAATAGTCTACCTTAATCGTTAACGTATGTACATACAAAGCACCGAATCGTCATTCTAAGCCCATCTCATCTTAAACCAAACGCCTAGTAAACGAAGGGACCGAGCTCTCATCTTCTTCACTCCTCCAGATGTGACGCTAATCTCATCCTCTGGATTCCAGTAAATCTTTCGATAGTGCCCATTCAATTGTTTGTCGGTGTCTTCGATCTCTTTTGTTGTCCCATGGTTTTCACTACAACTCCCGCTTTCTTTATCTATTATTTGACATAATGAACACAGTACTATTGCCGGCCTCCTTAGTATAGCGGGCAAGGGCGCTGAACTAGTTGGGTCATGGGTTCGATTCTCGTCGAAGTAATGTTTTAAAAATACATTATTTAATGCCGTTTTGAAATTAAAATTATATTTATTTTGGACTGGGATATTTATGTGGTACAGATTAGGAATATAGAATAATAGGGGGATTTCTGGCAGATATTATATTTAGGTAAAAAACCTTTTACTTGCACATCACAAGGCTAAATATGTTTAAAATTATTTTAAAATATAAAAACAACACCATTTGTTAATTCCCTTACCTTTGACTCGACTAATTAGAGTAAGCAAAATTACAATTAGTACATACTTCATTTCCTTACAGCCTTCTGTGAGCAACTAGCAGCCTGTGAAAGGATTATTTTAGTTAGGGTAATTGCATTGGTTCTATATGTAAGGACTGGCAGTACGCATTGTTTAAAAACTCAGGAATTTCGTTTCAGAAGATAGATTTAACTTTCTAAAAGACTGTTTTTCTCTTAATTTCATTTCTGTGGTTTGATTGTTTCTTCCAATTGTTAATTTGTGGTCAAAATATACACAATATCTAACATTTAACTTTTCTATCGACGAAAGTCGGTGAGTTGTATCAATGTTGGTTATCATTTCCGTTTTGTTGATATTCATTGTGAGTTCTATTTCGGCAGATTCTGTCATGAGATAATGGAGATAATCTTGATTCTTCGGAGATAATTACAATGTGTGCATCCCTATGGTGATGCCTATATCCTCACACTTTAACTTTTTGAAAGAATTTTCCATTGCAAGAAATAATTGGTACAATAATATTAAGTGGTCGCAAAACAAATATGCACGATATATTATTGTAAAAAGACATGTTAAAGCTGAAAACGTAAATGATTATGAAAATCAGATTATAAATGGTTTTCGACTTTCACTTCATGTTTTTTAAATATTGCTACTGTTTGAATAATACTTAATATTTCGTCATAACGTATAATTAATTACTTTGTTAATTGTTATAAGAATGGCAATGCGCCCTTGGCGATATTTCGCACGATCTTTTTAACTTGTTATTGCCAAATTTTACCATTCTTGTTCGATAGTATCCATTATGGAGACCATTCAATTTTGATAATGTGCGACCAGATCAAAGGAATTGCGTTTTGCATCCATTATGTTTTAATTGCCGGGAATATGTTGAGAGCCAAATAATGTGTTAAAAGATTTGATCACAATCTGCCGACAATCCAATCAAAGATCTCACGTTATCTAAAATATTAGCTTAATAATTTTACTTACAAAATGTTCGTGTGAGTGTAACTTATAAACTCGGAAACTACTGGAGCGATTAACTTCAAATTAAACAGGTTTTGTTCGCTTAGGTGTCAGAAAGATTCAGAACATATTTTGATAAATTTATGATAGGTAGCGCTTAACTCAATTATCGAAATACATTTAAACAAAGAATATTTTATACGAAAATTTGAAATAAAATAAAATATATTGGTAATTTTTAAATAATTGGGTTTTCTCTTCTCCCACTGGTAAACAACATTTAAATGTGTAACTGCACTGAGTGTTACAATTCCAGACGGATGGTGGTCTCATTGTTTCTCATTTGAAGTAACATAAAAAATACGAGAGGATGTGTTCTGGATACACTTTGTTAAGGTGTGATGCTCATATTACTTATGCAGAAGAAATGAAAGGTCCAAATGCCAAATGTGTGATGGTATCAAAGTGATATTGTACAGCATCAACGTTCTTTCTTTCTCTCTTAACATAACTTGTATAGAATTTTACATACGAAGCAGAAAACAACGGCAGATTACTGCACTATAATTCACAATGAATCTCAAAATATGTATTTATTTCCTCATCATATCGCCGTCCTCAATATTAATTAAATGGTGTAAGAAGAAGATGGACAAATTTTCTAAGCCGATTAATGGTTTGAACTCGTTGGCCGATATTCAATATTTCCGGTATACTGGTGGTTTTAAAGATATCACATTCAAATTATTCCCCACGCAAAGCTTCGCCTCCGCAGCATTGGAATATTGACCTCGAAAACTGTAACATGCATCATGTCAAAAGATGGTTGACACTTTTAAATCATATTTAACAGTTTAAATAACAATAAAAAGCCGTGAAGATAAGAACAATTCGGAAAGATGATAAAGAGCGAACAATAATTCTTTCTAGAACTGAAGGAAACAAATCGTTTCACAAATAGTTATACTCCTAGAACAACGTAAAAGGATAGATTGCCCAACGATTTAAAAGTTAAAACATCAACTCTGGTCCATGGATATTGTGTGTACAGAAGATATTAAAATGGGCGTACTATTATTCAAGTCTCGAATATAATATTTCAGTGACATGTGCCCGTATCAAGGCTCTGCTTACTTTTACAAAGAAAAATATCAATCATATTCGTGTACCGCTCGACTCCGCTTTATGCATGTCTCTGCTCAAGGTTTCACAATGTATGAATCGAACGGACGCCTTGGATAAATAAATAAGGTCTGCGATTGTTTATAATAATTTAAGCACATAATTGCATATCTCATTGTGTTACGCCAGTCATTGCGCACGATGAGCAGCATCAGTGCAGACATTAGCCGCCTTGTCAGAAGCATCGAGCGTGCCTCTTTCATTGTTAGTATTTCTAGTGACAGCTACCAGTGTTCAATGAAAATCTCGAGAAAATAAAGCTAACAATATGGCATACAGGATACCACTTGGTCTACCCCTATACTATCTATACATATAAAGCATCTCTATTACTCGTTTACTGGTATGGTCTGCTCATCAAAATCTGCTCATCAACACAATCTGCTCATCAAAATTTTAAGCATATTTTTTATGCAATACTACACATGAGACACGACGACACTACCATCCGTCTGGGTCATATGGAGAATCCACTGTATCTTTGGCGATATCCAATACCGTACAGTATCTATAATATAAGTACCCTGTAAATGATATATAATAATAGTTAGCATTTTGCACAAATGCTAATTATTATTATAATTATATAAACAGCACTTATTAGCACAAATGAACAACTAGAACAAAACAATAGTAACAAAAACTAAAACAGTAATTACAATAATATTAAGAACAAAATTAATTTTCACAATAATAATAAGAGGAGCAAAAATAATAATAACAATAAATTGAATGATAGCAAGAACAAAATTAATCATAGTCACAAAATACATAAAGAAATGATTGAAAATAATACAAAATTGATATAAAATATTTAAAAATAAAAAATCATTTTATAGACATTTTAATACAATAAATTTAGTGTCATTAGTAATGTAGTCCAAGGTAGTTGGCGAATATCAATGTTACTAGGTAATTTATAAGGTAATCAAAGGACCCTTAAAGATAACTTACATTGGTTCTCTCATGTGGAATATGAAATAAATTATGATTACGTGCACGAGAATAATTAGAGGGAGCAAATAAACCTATACACTCTAACATTTTTAAATTGTGAATTAATCCACAAATGAGAAGGATGAAATGATGCATCAATAGTTAGCATTTGTTCAAAATATATGTATGTGTATAAGTTGTGTACATATATGCTAGCTTTGTTGATACACATACAGTTATGGTGGACTATGTCTATGAAATGGTGCTGTATAAATGCACATTATTATTGTTACTAAAGCGTGTCAGTGTTTCTTTGCAGCTATTAAGTATTACCGCATAGAAGGTATCACCAAAGCAGGCCTACAAAATCATAACACGGTATGAGGAAGACTTAGGGATAGGATAGAATCAACGCGGGATTTGAAGAAGTCCATGTTATAGGTAGGAGGAAACACAGACGACGGATGGTCATTCCACAGCCGGCCCGTCTCACACAAGAAGAGTCAAGAGTCAAGAGTAGAAAAGACTAGTAAACAGGTATGCAGTGTAAATATAAGTGAAGGAGTGATACGGAGAAGATCTAGAAAAATTTCATGTTTAAAAAGGAGCATGTTTCTCAACTTCTCAATGAAGGCAATGTAAGGAGCAGCAACAAAGGCCGTGAGTGTATGATGAGATGTATGAATGTAGAGGAGGCAAGAGATGTGTGTCAGGATAGAGACAGGTGGCGCTCAATTCTCTCTGCGTACCCCTATCGAAACTAGGCGTGATGTATTAATATTATTATTGATTAATATTATTTATGATTTTTATTGATTATTACTAATGATTGCATGTATCAAAACTCAATATTATTACTATTTATTTATTTTGCGGATAATTTATAAAGCGCTGTTTTCGTGAGAAAATCACGTCAAGAGCACTGTACATTTTTACTTAAATATTTTATAAACATTGAATTTATCATATTTGTAATTCATTATAAACGTGGAGGATCCACTGACGAGTAGGGCGGAATCCAGAGGTCAACGTGCATTTTTGTTATTTGACTATTGTCAGAATACTATTTTATTATAATATTTTCGGCTGCTGTAGGTGTGAAGATTCAGTGTAGTTGGGTTGTGCCGTTATTGATGATTATTCTGGTGACTGAATATGTCAAAAAAGATCCGGAGAAATTTGAAAGCAACTTTCGGTATGCACTCATTACAAAAACACAGGAACATGGATTTGAAACTATAAATAAGCAATAATTTCATTAAGACTCGGATAATAAAAAATTAAGCCTATAAATAATTTGAAGAGAGTGCGGAGAGGATTTGTCATATAGAATTTGCAGCACCCTTGAGATGATTTTCTCACGAAAACGGCTCTATATAAGTTATCCGTGTGAATAATTAATAGATCGGGTAAAATGCGCGATTGCGCCCATTAAAGAAATCAGCACTGATAAATGTAATACTTGTGGATAACGTGATCTCTCAAAAAACCTCAGCTTCCGTTTATTTCATTCTCGTCGTAAAAGATATCCGTAGAGCTGTAACAGCCGCCAATGCAACGTATCGTTTCGACTCTTTGATCTACATACTTTTCACGCTTGACGTAATCAATCAGCCAGAGGAAATGAAAGTGTGATAAGGAAGCTGCCGACTATTGTACGAATAGCGTCACATCAATGAAGACATCACTTTATATAACGCCTTTGACAAATGATCGCTAATAAATATGATTGAATATAAGGCTATTGCTTAGACCGATGTATTGGTTTGCAATTGAAAATATATTTGCGTAATTGTAGCCGTTCTAAATAGGCTATAGGTTCCGGTACATATGGAAACGATTAAAGGCACCTTGACAGTACGCATTTTAGTCTTAATTAGTAGATTTGTTATGCGGAGAACCTTCTCTATAGTTATATTCAAAATGCTGAAAGATGCTAAAAAAAAATTGTAATATAGTCCACTTTTTCAGACAGCTCATGCTTTGTTCACGCAGTCAATCCAGCTAGTATTTTCTGCCCTACCTCACTTATTTTTAAAACTCAGTTTCTGTACCAGTCACAAGTCACTCGATGCTGGTATATTTTTACACCACTTCAATCTCCCTTTTAAATAATTCGGCTTCTTGTAGATTTATCTGCAGATGGAATGGTGCGTCTAAATGATAGATTTTTAACGTATGATGTTATTTATTTTGCATTGAATAAAACTTACACCGGGAACTACTACTGCATATATTCTAATGTCGTGTGGAGAAGGCTGGTGCAGAAAGAACATAGTTTTTACATAGAGACTGCCTTTTTTACACATACAGACTCGCCCCGAAGATGGACACTGCAATGTAGTCCGAAACGAAACAACAGTCTTTGACTTGAGAACATAGTTTTGTTTCTCCACGTTTTTTTCTCTTTTTTCTGAATAAAAAGATAACTGTATTGAATGAGAGAAACCGACATAGAACACTTTTTAAGTAGCATAAATGCCAAGGCGATAAGTGCGCCAGTCAATTGCAGGTGGGAATAAGTGTTTAAATTTCAGCTCGTACATAATGTCATTTCTATTTCTACGATACAAGCATACATTACTTATTAACTTGTATAATCTGAAAGAGTATAACACTGTATTGAATTGTAACAGTCGCACTCTTGATCTTATATACACCTGTTTGCTCTCTACGAATGTCGCGCTCAGTAGGCATGAGGTTCCTCTCGTCCCTGAGGACTCACCATCGGGAAGCGGTGCGGTAACTGAGTAATCTGGCAGAGCACATCGACCTGTTTGGCATATCTTATAGTGAGTTTGTCAAGCGGGTTGAGGAGGTTCTCATTATTTAGTTACGTTTTTTGTTTAAATGTGTATTATTTACTTTAATCGTAAAAATTCCATGGTGTAATTTTTTTTGTACATTGAACGGCGCAAAGTTTTATAACTGTTAAGCCGCTCAATGACATATTTAAAAATAATTTAAAAAATAATGAAATAAAAAATATAGATGAACGTTAATTGTTCTATTTCAAGGAAAAAGATAATCCTAAGATATACTTCACTTTATTATATTGTAAATGCTGTGTAGCATTCAAAGGAGAGATTGAAAACCTGGTTATTCAAGTTCTAGTCAACATAAATAAATCTAATTCATGTGGCTTACAATGCTGAACGGTAGTATTGCTCCAGGGCGATACAAGATCTACCACTCCTTTTCAGTCCAGAGTGTATATATCAATTTTTTAATGCATTTTTTGCCGCTTTTGATTTATTTTTAATAAATTTTCATACTTATTTTATAATCTGAATAGAAAAATGCATTTTTATATACATCTTTTTTTCACTCCGGTGGGATTCGCGCCTCCACCTCCAGCGTTCCTCCAACGCTTTAGTCAAGTGTCTTTAACCACTCGACCACGAAGCTGACCCCATAAAGTAATATTTACGTACTTACGAGCAAAAATGTTTTGTGTTTTATTTTTCTTTGCCTTTGTTCTAAATTTTTATTCTATTATCAATATAATTTCTTTTTTAGCAGTGTGTAAGAGATTTTATACCCGTATGGGATAAAAAAAACATCTTACACATACATATATTTATTCAGGCAACTACAATACTGTAAACGAACTTACATACAGACGATTCAACTACAATAA
>JAPMAF010000349.1:0-15281 GCA_026537445.1 Silvatares holzenthali | reverse complement strand
GAAACATGGATAAATCCATTTCACGTGGCTTACAATACTGAACGGTGGTATTGCTCCAGGGTGATACAAGATCTACCGTTTTTTATTTTTATACATATATTTAAAACCTGAATAAAAAAATGCATTTTTATGTACATTTTTTTTCACTCCGGCGAGATTCGAACCCGCGATCTCCAGCGTTCCTCCCACGCTTTAGTCAAGCGCTTTTAACCACTCCACCATGAGACTGACATTTTTTGGTCGTGAAAGCCTACAACAACATTTGAATAGAATGATAGGTCCGGAATAGATAATTTCAAAACGATATTGGGCAACCGTGATGTCATTTTTTATTATTATTTCCCAATATTAATATATGCCATCTCACGCGAATACGGGTACATATGTTACTGCTATGATTACTATAGAAAGCAACTGGAAACTAACAAACTGTTATTCTCTAGACAATCTTTATGAATTCTGTCCTCAGCGATGAGGTAAGGGATCAGAAAGATTATTTTATAGAATAAATATTAACAAGATTTCGTGTCTCCAATGTGTCGAGGAACAATCGATTAAGTAACGTAGTTTGATATTTTGCATTTGCGACTCAAAATATTTTGGGTTTTTATATCTTGTTGCGAGATTTAATGGGTCAACGTTTCGAGCACATTGCAAAGTCCTTATTCATAGCAATTGTGCATCGGACTTCCTTACTACTCGGACACATACTCCGCTAGTTTCATATGAGAGTATGTTGAGAGGACAGAGCAATAGGTGCCCTGGGAATTTAGTTACTCTCTGTACTGTTTATTGGTACAAGTTCTGGCACAAGCTGTTCCGGGTGGTTTGGGTTTAGCGCCCCACACAACACTTTACCAAGGCATCACGGTCGTTATGAAGTGGTTTACAACCACAATTTTGTCGCAGTGCAGTTGTACGTGTGAGCAAATGAATCACAGGCCGACTACAGTGAACCGAAGGGAACCGAATTCTCGGAAAAGAAGACTCCAAAAACAAATCCCTTTTTGCGGTCTACTTCGACTTATTTGAAATTTCAGGTTGCAGGCGGTGCTGCATATTCAAGTAGGAGTGTACAGAAGAGATGGGAAGGGTATACGGTGGCTCTCAAATCTTTCATGAAGACTTATTGCTTTGGCGTTAAGTCTGGTTGACATCACATATATCGCATTTTTACCTGAACAACCCAGATTCTAGATATCTTTAATTATCGAATCTATGCGAGGAATTTTAAAGCGAGCGTGGACAAAATGCCTTGGCAGCTGCACTGCCGTTTTTACTCAGATTACGCAGATCCCTAACGACCATTAGGTTACGTGCACGCTGCTGATTTTACGATTACGATTTTCATATATTGGTAAAACTTCTCTTCTTTTTGCACACAGTTTGGACCCGCATTGTGTGCCCAGTGCAGGTCTAAAGTATAATTTATTTCATTAAACCTTTTATTTAAGCGTGACAAAAGCTTTTCACTTTTTGTTCGCGATGCTAATCAAATATATGTGAGTCCTTGCCATCTACTATTGAATCATTATATCTTTCAGCAGGCCTTAATCTCTGTGTCTTTGCATCAGCGAACTAAACACACTTCAGCGATTTACGAGCACTTTATATGAGCGGCTAAATTCAATTTCTCCAAAGGTATTTTTATTAGACATACGAGTACAGTGCGTGAAGCGTCTTATCGTCTATCTGAACTTTGTTGAAAAATTTTCCCCCATAGTCGTGAGTGGCGTCTATTGTTTATAAAATATTTAATCTTTATTTCATTACTCCTATTATAGTCCATGGTATTAAAAAGTTTTGACATACTCTTATATTATGGTAATGAGTTAGATTCATTGATTCTATATTTGATAATATTAGCTTGAGCCGTATTATTCTGATCCATGATTGATTGACTTTATTTATTTAAAAAAATATTTTTTTAATCTCTGCCCATACAGAAAAAAACTATTGAGATTTGACATATTATATTCGAAATTGCTATATAAGGTGTATGAAGATAATTTATACCGGTCTTGAAACTATTTTATAATAAATTTTAGTTATTACAGAATAACAAGACATACGTATTATTAATGACCAGATTTGAAATACCAAGACTTTTCTTTTTGATGCTGCGCAATATCCGCATTTACAACTGTACCGATTACTTTATATTCCGAATATCTATATGTTTTTTAATTTTTTTAAAATATGTGTTTACATATATATTTAAAATCTGAAATGCATTTTAATATGCATTTTTTTTTCACTCCGGCGGAACACTTTGACCTGGAGGTCTCTCCAATCTAATAATATTTAAACTCCACATTGAAATGGACAAAGCGAAGCGTAACGCTTCATCTGGCTATCCCCACGGAGAAATAATATGATTGTATTTTGAGTTATTATAGAAGAACCCTACCTAAAAGTAACTTGCACCAAAATACTATGACATCGATTTTCGAAATAACAAGGATGTTTTGTTTACCTTAAAAATATCTGTAATATTTTATTACAATACTAAATACACAGAGGGAGCCTTTGACCTGGAGCGTTCCTCCAACGCTTTAGGCGAGTGCCTTTAACCACTCGACCACGAGGCCGACATTAATGTTAAAGTAACCGAGAAGGTTAATATATTGCGGGTTGTGTTATTCATGGGGAAAATTATCGAAGCTACTTTTATTGTGCGATACAACATGTTAAGGCCGTGTATTTTTGTATAAAATCGCTAATATATTTGCGCAGAATACGGGCGACCGCGGTCGGATTTTGTCTCGGTAAAAAATGAAATTGATGGGCGTAATTTATTAAGCGGTCTCCTAGTGTACTACGTACACGGAATATTTTCACTTTCTGAATTCAACGTTTATCTGTATCCATTTGCTGACTTCAACGCGATAATTCTTATGGGATATATTACTCGTACGCGGCTTTTGCATAAGTGTACCAACATCATATATTTGAGAGTTTCAGTAAAAAAAAAACTGTGTATTTGTGGTGGATTATTTTTGTAACATTCAAACTATAACTAAATAAAGTTATTATAACTTCGTTTTCCTTTGGAGTCGCGTTGAATAAACCTTAACTCGAGGTTTGCGCTTGTCAAGAAATTCAAATGAAGGACTTATATGAAACCATTACCACTTTTCCTTATAACATCTCACATATACAGCATATAAAAGTGTATAGCGATAAAGGAAGTATTTGAAAATTTCAACACAATGATTTAGTGAAGTTAAAATGAATTTAATGCAGAATTGAAACATGATTGAGTTCGAAAGGTATGAAAAATAAAGAAAAACTGTCACCATGAATAAATTTTCTCATCCACCATACATCATCACGCCATTTCCTGAAGGGGTAGGCAGAGAGAATTGAGCGCCACTAAACTATCCTGACACATATCTCTTGCCTCATCCACACTCAAACATTTCCTCATGCATACTCTGCGATTATTAAAACTACGAACAGAGCCTTAGAATTAGAATTTGGTTAATTTGTTTATGGCACAATTTTCTTGGACGGCCTCTCTATTGCATACCTTCTACATTCGCATCCTAAATTTTCCGTACTAACCTCTTCGTATCCATTCGTTTAACATGCCCAAATCATCTCAGGGAATTTCTCTTCATTTTATCAGTAACACTCGTACACTTTTTCATTATATCTGAAAAAAAAATAGTAATGAAAGTAGAATAAATACTGTTGAGATGAGATCTCTTAGAAGAATGTGTGGTAAAACAGTGTATGACATAGTAAGGAATTAATTAATTTTCTCATCTAGACAATAATAATATATTATTTACGAATAATTTACTGTGCCGAATTTCACGAATTGTTAGTTATGCAACAGAGTAATGTAATAAATAGGTATTGTGAAATAATGTTCTATGCATTTTCGTAGCACTGCATTAAAATTTCCACACACAATTTTGGCAATGAAATATGCTAAGCGCATGGTTTTTGTACATTTTTGTTTGGTGTGTAAATCTTCTTATTGAAAACAAATTAATATTCCAATTTTATTGAAATATTTTACTTTACTGTCGGCATGATTCGGAAGATAATAATTCTGTTATTGGATTAAGAGTACGTGTCTTTATTTGTGATTTGATTCTAAATTTTCCCGAACCCAACCGGTATATTTTCGAAATAATAAGCGATTCAAGGAGTTTACAGGTGATCTCGCGTATCGTATTTAGTTCCCGGATATTTTTAACTTTGCGTGTAGTGCAAAATGTAATACGGGGAAATTTACATTAATTTGGTTAAATACGTCTCAGGCCCCCTCTGTGTATTTAGTATTGTAATAAAATATTAAAAATATTTTTAAGGTAAACAAAATATCCTTGTTATTTCGAAAATTGATGTCATAGTATTTTGGTGCGAGTTACTTTTAGGTAGGTCTTTTATAATAACTCAAAATACAATCATATTATTTCTCCGTGGGGATAGGCAGATGAAGCGTTACTCTTCGCTCTATCCATTTCAATGTGGAGTTTAAATATTATTAGATTGGAGAGTTTACAACGACGACACCATTAGAGCAATATTGCAATCTGTTAACATGTTTACTTCTACAAATTAAAATTAATATGTTTATTTTTTTGCCGATATACCATTAATATTTTTCAATTGAGTTCGATGCGTTTCGCTCTAACTGAGCATCTTCATAAACTGATTGTTTTTTGTGCTTATTTTGAGAGTTTGAGATTGGGAATCAGTCATTTATTCTCTTTTAAAAATTAATTAGTGCCTGAAGATGCTCAGTTAAAGCGAAACGCGTGTAATTCGATTAAAAAATATAAGTGGTATATCGGCAAAAAAATAAACACATTGATAGTAGTTTGTAAAAATGGGTTATCACAAAGTTATACCAGAAAAAATGAATTATGTGTTTACTTCTTTTTACCTAAGAGCACACTAATTATTTGTAGTGTGTTAAAAGGTTGTCGTTATTATAATAAATTAAACTAACTTTGTTATTTTTTTTATCTTATACTACACACGAGACACCATGACACCATCATCCGTCTGGGTCTGTAACGTACTGTACAATTGCACATGTAAATACTGTGTAGCAATCGGAGGAGATATTGAATTCTGGTTATTCAGTTCTAGTCACGAAACATGGATAAATCCATTTCACGTAACTTATAATGGTGAACGGTGGTATTGTTCCAGGGCGATACAAGATCTACCACTTTTTTCCAGTCCAGAGTGAATATATATTTATAAATGCATTTTTTACCGTTTTCAATTTTTTTAAATGTAACACACATATTTAATATCTGAATAGAAAAAATACATTTTTTTTCACTCCGACGGGATTCAAACCCGCGACCTCCAGCGTTCCTCCAACGTTTTAGTCAAGTGCCTTTAACCACTGAACCACAAGGTTGACAAAAAATATGGTAAGAAGTTAAAATAATTGTAAGAAGTTAAAATAAGAAAATAAATAAATTATGGTAAGAGGTTAATTCGTAGCTTAATTGAATTGAACAATCGCGTAGTTGTATTGGGTCCAATGTAGATATTTTGCCAAAATACCGGATGTAGTGCTTCAACATGCACAATACAGCTCCTCAAGTCCTGCGGAGAGAGCATATTTTTTCCCCACCTTCAAAGGTAAAGCGACACTTTTACTTCACGAGCTTGATGAAGTAATATTAGTAGAATTGTTATAATAGTTTATAGAGTCGAAGTTTTCTTTAGTGTTCGATCAAACGTTGCCGGCAAAGGCGCCTCTTCGCCTTTTCCAAGTTTGTTGTTCCACTAGTTTGTGTTTGAGTTTCGAAGCACGGAATGGGCATTGCTAGGTTCAAAATAGGTTGTATATTTGTTAGTCGTTACGTTACATCTTATGTAAATACTCGATAATAATATTTTCAGACTCGGGATACTCGCCCGAGTGGAACTTTACCAAACTACTTAGAGTCCGCCCTTTCGCTGCGCAATTATCCGGGTCAGCTCCTGAAGTCTGCGTCTATGTCGGAGTCAGTGTCCATATCGCGCCCGTCAAGCTTAAATGTAAAACTTAATGCTTTTCATTAGGTGCTATCGTCCTCGCTTACGCTTGCTTTTATACGGTTCGGATCCTATGAATATATATCTAGATTTCTAGACTACGGCACCGATTTTGTTAAAGCATAGTCGTTGTAATTTTATTAAGCATAATTTGTATTCAAAAGAAGAACGAAAGTAGAATAAATACTGTAGAGGTGAGATCTCTTCGAAAAATCTGCGGTAAAACGATGTATGGCAGAGTAATTTATTTATTTATTACACTTTAAACCAATATAAAAGTGAATAAAACAGTAGTAAAATGAAATATATACATGAGTTGCAACAAAGATAAACATATAGAACGATTTAAGAGAAATGACAGCAAATTAATAATGTAAATAGACTACTTGATTGATAGAACAATCGAATTAACCAGTTGTGCTAAGGACAACTGGAAAATATCGATTTCTCTCGGCAGCTCATTGAGTAGTCGCAGAGCTCTCGCTACAGGCATCTGATTGGCTGCGTTGGTTCTGGCAAAAGGAATGTGGAAGGAATTGTGGTGATGTGCGCACGAGTAATTAATTGAGGCAGAGAAACCAATACATTCCAATATGATTAGGTTATATATTAGTCCTCTGAGAAGAAGAATGATGTGTTTCATCAGATGTATCGATCTTTGAGATTTAAGGGAGTGAAAAGAAAGTATTCCGTAAAGAAACGATGACGAAAATATAAAAATTGTTTAGAAATTGGGAAGTATTTAAATTTTTTGAAGTAAAGTGTGCGCAAAAATTTCTTGTGTACTCTCTCTAGAATAGATACATAAGTGACCTCGTAAGGGTTCCGGACAATCGATCCATATTCAAGGATACTGAGGACAATCGACACATATAGTGTACGAGAAACCTCAGCGTTCGAGAACGGTCGAACCTGTCTCTTGACGAAGCCAAGCATTTTACTCGCACGTTTACTTATGTCCTTGTTATGGAGATGAAAGGTGAAATTTTCATCAAATGTGATTCTAAGGTCTTTTATGGTAGATACCTTTGGAAGAACATTTCCGGACATAATATAGGGGTAGGAAATTAGGAAGTTTGTTCTAGTAAAGGACATGCTACTGCACTTAGTAGCATTGAATTTAGAAACCAATATATAAGGAATAAAAGCTGAGCAGGGGCGAGCGTGATTAATAAAATTAAAAAAAATGTATTGAGATGGTTTGGTCATGTTGAGCGAATGGATGGTGTGAGGCTAGTAGGGTAGATATATGACGTAAATGTTGAAGGTCGGGATACAGGGGTCGCCCAAGGAAATCATGGCACGATCAGATCAACCAAATATTGGTGGACGGCTCTGCCACAGTCGTAAGAATCGCAGAGCTTTCGTACATTGAGGAGATGTATGAACGTGAGCGAGGCTAGAACTGTATGTCAGGATAGGATTAAGGACGGGGAAACGGTGTGTAGATGCATTGTATTGTATTCAAAATACACATCGTTTATTTTTTTTTATTTGTTTGTTTTGAAAAATCAATTTAATTATAATATTGATTCATTCCTGTGCCACGCCGGTCACATCTTTGCAATTGTAATTCGTACGCACGAATAACAACGTGATGAAATATTAGATTCCCTAAACCGCAGTGGCGGCAGATGGCAGATGGCAGATGACAGCAATCGGTAGGCGAATTTCGGTTCAGCTCAGCTCAGCTCAGCCCAGTTCGGCTCGGGTACAGGTAGGTACATGTGCCGGTTCAACATTCACTCCCGAGTGAGATAACATCCCCTAAGAGACACCCCATAAATCGATGAACATATGCTTTTCTTCGCCCTAAAAACCCGATGGTACTATGTTATCTGTCAGTTTTACCCGTAACTTTGTTTTTACTTTAAAAGCTCCCACTTTTGTTAGGGTACAACGGTAAAGATCGATGGACTTTCAGAAATGGGATCGTCCGGAAAAAAAATCGCCAGCAGATGTGCACAAGTGGTTGATAAGGTTCTTTTATAACAAGAAGCTTTTTACTTTCATGCGATTCCGAAAAGCTTTCGCTTTTAATCCTGCCGGCCCCGTAAAAGGTATTCGCAATTTGTTTAAGCGGGCGTATCCATAAATGTCTTTTTTTTTTGTTGAATACTATTGTAGAATTTTTGATACATCGTTAAACCGTGCACAATTTATTTCCACCGTCCTTTTCAGCAAATGTTGTTGCAATAATGTATAATAGTCCGGCAATATTATCCGAGCAAATGTAAACCTGCTGTTAGTGGTAAATTTAAATGTCCGTTTAAACGGTGTAGTGCGAGCGGCTCTAGTGAATGTTGTTTCAATACCGATAATAAAATGAAAATATCTCTCAATTTGCACGACGAATTTGAAACGTATCTTAAAGTACTTGTAGAAATAAAAAATTTGAATTAAAAATACATATATATTCTATTTAACCAATTTCAGGATAAATATTTCATAAACTTTGAATTGCCGAAATCTGTTTGCTCGCATAAGTTTGCGTTTTATTACTTCGACTAAAATTGTAGGTAGTATCTTCATTACTGATGTTTAGGATTATTTCTTAACGTGCTCATTTTCTGAACTGGGATCATACATTATGTATAATATTACCTAAGTCGATATGGACAAATGTTTAGAAATAACAATCGAAGTGCTTAAAAAGTAGCAATTTTTAGTTTAAGCTTTCTTATTTATATCATTGTATACTGCTCTTCACAAATATTCACGGCGTTGAGCACTCGTATATATAAAATATTCTAATATACATAATTTCACTACTTATGCCTGTGTAGAGGTCATTATATTTGCATATAAAGCTGATCTGTTACAAATCTAACGGAGATTGTTTGCACGCTACAAGCAAACTCTAGGAATTTCTTTGCGTTTGTGCTCAAAACACAGATGAGCGGTTAGTGCGCGAACATAGTGGGTACGCAGTTCGATTTTAAGTTTTATGTGCAACTCGAAATTGTGTTAACGGAGGGAGTCAATGATGGACCTATTTGATCACGTATAGTCTATTGCTCGTATTTATATTAGGTTTACTGAATGCAAATGTATTTTTCTACTTTGTTATTACAAAGCTTTAAAAAATAATATCGATAGAATTTAAATGAAGCGTACATGCGTGAATTTGTTTTCCATTAAGCTGCCATCAAACGCTAACAGATAACAAACGGGATTTTAAAAAAGTTATTTATTTTAGAATTGTATTAAACAATAAATAAATAAATTGAACCGTTGCGTCGAAGCCTGAAGTGCTGAAGTAGAATTCAATATTTGCGCCAAGTGTCGACGTGACACCCCTAGCTAGTCTAATTAACGAACTTGGACGATTATTTTGGAATTGTACTAGTAGATGAAGTTCACGGAACGATTTTGTAAAGAGCTTAAAAGCATCGCTTAATTCGATTATGCCGAAAATAAATTTAATGATGGATAAAGACAACGATCTACGGCGAGAAAAACACACCGGAAGCTCTGCCGGAGGGAGAAATATTTTTCTCCGCTCTCGATGAATGATGCGGGATGAAATTGCTCTCTACATATATTATACGAAAGTTCCCACGTTTGCTAGAATGTTCCGCTAAATCGTCGGTCCAGAGCAATTATTTCTCTCGATTTAACTTCCACTAATAAAAATGCTCTCGTATTAATTAAAGCGGCCAACCGTATTTGATCGATCCCCTCCCGTATTAACCTTTTCATGCGGGCGCGTGTGTTCTATTATGTTACTGTTTTACCTTCTGTCCTGTACCGAGAGTATCAAGTTAGGTATCTGTTACATTCTACAGAATTATATCGTATCATGTTGTGTTTTTGGATGTCAAGAAAGGATTTGATCAACACAACAGTATAAGGGATTGGGGTTACATGTTAACAACTGTATCGATGCTTCATTATTTCGATATTAAAGGAAAACATATTTGATCCGGTTGATGTAAGAAGGTTTAAGGTTAAGGTTTTTTTCCTGGAGAATTATTATAATATAAACCTATAATATTTCACTATATTTTTCTCGTTTCTAGTTGAGTTATTTACTGTCGTGTTTTCACCAAGCTGTTTGAATTGCTGTAAATTTCAATGATAAATAAACCAATTGATGTGGGATTACAAATTAAAAAAAAAATACTAAGCGATTTGTTCTGAATGTGTCTAGACTAGGTTTCAGTGTTTTTTTTGCTGTTATACTTTGTCTGCAGAGAATGTTGAACGTTGTGTTGGAGCGTCACTTTAGTAGCAGTGTTTTCTCTATTGCTACTCGATGTACATTAGGTATGACTTACCACTAAAATTACCATTACCTTAAAATATTATTCTATATATAATGTGTTTATTTCAGCATACGTGAGTCGACGTTTTCCATTGGTGGAGGTTAGCCGCATAAAGCAGGTGTTGGCTTACAAATGCAAAGAAAACTGTACCGCCCTTAGGATGAAATCTGTCAGGTATGTTTATTTGATTAATACAATAAATAATATTTATTTATAGGATGATTTATATAGAGCTGTTTCGTGATTAAGAATCACCTCAAGATCGCTCACTATGTATGTCAGACGTATTCTAAAAACTTAAATATATAATAAATTGGTCATAATGTTGTACAAATATACACTTTATGTACAAATATACACTTTACGTTATAAGAGACTTTGTGTTATAAAAGGCGTACTCGATCATCTTAATATTTGTTTTTTTTCCGTTAACTGTATTGGTAGAAATGATTTAAGCAAACGTCGTATCAGCAAAACATCTAATCAGGCTGCGAAAATATTTACCTCAGCAAATGGATTTGAGTTTACACACTTTCCGCCCTAAAGCATTTCACAGAGGCACTTCTCTGTTTTGTCGGTGGCATTCGAATGGTGATAGATAAATTATTTTACGTAAGAAAGTTGAGCAATATTAAATATATACTGAAAAGTATGTTTACATTGCGGTGTATTAATACCAGGTAGTCCCAGAAGTACCTGAACAGATGCGTGGGTGGCGGGTGTTTATCGCTAAAACTAGACGAAAGCACCGACCTTATAAAGCTGAAGTTTGAAGATGATGCGTTATTAAGTTAAGTGTTTGTTTGATATCCATTAATAGTGAACTTTCAGACTTAAAAAAAACACAACGGATCTTGTACAATACTTTCATCTGAAAGGTTTCAGATGACTGATATCAAAGCCAAGCTAGATTCTATATGAGGGATGTCTGCTCTTTCATTTCTAACAATAAATGTTGGGTGGCAGAATTAAAACGTGATCGTATTAGCTACCAATGATTAAAAATCCACAAAAACACCAAAATGGTATTTGAGTGATTCTGATCGAAAGTACGATACGCAAGATGGATGAGATATTAGTCATTTAAAAAAAATAGTTATAGGCGAAAAATTTGAATATGCTGTGAGCTGTGTGCAAGATGTGTGCTACGTTTGCCTAAAGTGGGTAAGTGTATTGAACTAAAGGGAGATTGTGTTGAGATATAAGGATATTTCATTGCGATATTATTGTTTTCTTTGTTAGGTTGGGTTCTGGGACTTACCATCACAAGACCAGGAAGGGATCAAAGTAAATGGTTGAATTTATTAATAATTTGTCACTAATTAATCTTAACGTTGTGATATATTATATTTCGGCAGAAACGATTTTCGTTTTAATTGAAATATTAATGACTACTTTGAAGATTATCGGTTTAATACTATTGTAGGCTGCCTTGGAAATACCGATATTTAGCTGTTATCCGTTTTCTAGCTCCGGTGCTATGGCGGCTATTAATTACAGAAAACGAACAAATTATTTCATAGAATGAATGTCAAAACTTGAACTCGAAAATATTTGATATCTCTACCATAACCTTTGTACCTATGAGTGTGGGTGTAATCGCATTGCTGAAGGGCCCCCTCTTCTGGAATTTATTTTGCTGGAACCTGTAATTATTGATCAGGTCACGAGTTTCTACGAATAATTAATGAAACATTTGACATTATCTATACAGTTATGTATCGTTAATTGAAACAAGGTTTACTTACAAAATAGAGAGACAATTATTGTATTATTATATAAAATGAATCTGTGCTAATAGAATAATTTCTTTAACTATAGTTTGATAGCATTAGGCCAAACTGTTTATTACTTCAATCGATACGCAATAATTCATCTTTAAATATTATTTTGAAAACACTATTTATATCGTGTTGTAAATGTTTACCTTTGGGCGAAAATTGTTTAGAACATCTGGCCGAATTAGTTTTTCATTCATTTGAACTTTTTCATCAATAATTTATGAGACGCTAAAAATATTGGTTGCCAACTTAATGTTTCGAGATTATTGGCGTTAAGAGTTTTCAGAGTTGTTACTTTTTAAGTGAGCAAGTTGCCCTTTAATGTGCTCGAAGTTAGGCAAATTAACATCAAAGGGTTATAATCACTTCCTAGGTTTGCGATACTCTCTGCGTACATGTTATTTCTGCTATAGTTCTCTTATAATTGACATCACTTTGGGTACATTACTGTGAATACACGTTTCATGTCTTTTATTTGATTTGATTAGAGTGCAACTATTGCTACACTCTTCCTATATATAAGAAGGATGAAATGATGCATTAAATGTAATGACCTCCGAGTTGGAAGGGAATGAATAAATAACAATCCATAAGGAAAATATGTAGGAAAAATAACGTGTTGTTGGAAAATATGTAAGAAAGAAAACACAATTTACGTAATTTTTTTCTGAACTCTTTTCAATATTGTTTTATATTGAAATTCATATGGATTGCAAACGATAGATCCATATTCTAGGATATAAGTATATGTATGAACTGCATACTATTTAGATGCACCACGAATCCGTTTATATAATTCCTGTATTCTTGCTTGAAAGTCATATTTGATACATTATGTCACGATGAATAAACACAACCGATCAATACTGACAGCACTGAGTACCTTCCCGTAATAACGACGTGGCGCGTCGTATTCTAGTGTTCGCGTGATTGGTTGGCAATTCGCTTTACTAGTGCGTTAAAAGCAACATCACCTCGCGTCATACAGCCCGTTTATCTCCGCCTTCCGTCTGGTGTCTGCTGGTGTTTCATCTCCGCTGGAGCCTCCAGCCTCGGTAGAGATGAAACAGAGCGCGGCCGGGCGTGGGTAGGCGATGGTGTGCGTGGTGGTGCCGCCAGCACCCAGCAGCGGCAATCAATCATCTCGGGGCTTGCGGATTTGAAAGTTTCACGAGGTACACAACATTGAATGGTTTTTACTATATGAATCATGGTTTCCGTTCAGGGGAAAGTTCACAGAAAGCGGGCATAAATCTACCGGAATTTATTTACGGCTGTCACCTATGAAAATCCTTTCGAGGAGTTATGTTATCTATCTTATTATGAAAAATTCGCCGCTTTCAACGGCTCTCTTACTGCTACTATACAATGTTTTCTTTATGTCGGAATACGGGGCCATTGTTTTCTCGCATTGTATGTAGTATTCGTACGCTAGGATTGGAACGTCAGCTTTTCAAGCCGATGGTCTCGCATTGGTGAAATATACGTCACTTGATTTACTTATTGTTTTTTTTTTATTATATTTTATTTTTTTTAAATGTTATTTTTTATTGTTTTATATTTTTATTATTCTCTACCTGTTTATTATCATTCTCTGCCCAGGAAACATAATGTTTGTATTAAGTATGGCAACACTTGTTTAACTTATTGTTTATATGTATACAGAAAGAATGTATTAGAAACAAGAGGTCTTCAAGTTTGGTGAGAATGGTATATAGGTACAAAACTAAACTAAACTAGGTGCACTATCGTATCTACACATATTCATCTATTAAATATTGTGTGAATAGTGTAAAATATATAGGACACCTGTTTATACAGTTGTATGAAACAGTTTCATACACTTACTTCCTTACATTTGCCTCCGGTGGCAGAACCATAGTAGAAAATGGTCAACGGCGGTACTCAAGCCCATAAAGACTACTGAATTTGCCTTATATGGCACCACGGAAACTAACATCCATTGGAGTTTGTGTACTTTGATATCCTACCACAAGTAACTTAGAATACGAAACGAATGAAAATAATCTCTGTGTCTTTAAATTCTGTAGAGATTGGAAACACACCTTTTAAATATAAACAATGACAAATCTGGACGCGTGTTCGGACACATGCATAACCGTTGTATGATCGGTCACAAATCGGTGTAAATGTAGTTCGGTGTGGACGTGTGGACGTTTGACTTAAGTAAGTGATTGCTATTTTTATAGACACTCATACAATTGTTTGCATGACCGACCACAAGAAATTTGGGGAACGATACAGATGACGAGAATGCATGTCGTTAAACTCTGTAGGGATTACAAAATACACGTTTTAAATATAAAAAAAATGGCAAATCTGGATACGTGTTCGGACACATGCATAACCGATGTATGATAACATTTTGTTCGGACACAAACTGGTGTAAATGTTGTTCGCTGTGGACGTGTTATATTTGACCTAAGTAAGTGATTGAATTTTTGTAGACACTCATACATTTGTTTGCATAATCTCTTTTGCGTTAACGTATTATCAACATATTCTTTTCTTCCCATGGCTCGATGCGTATTCACCATCTGATTAGGTTATGGATAACATGCATTTAGGTAAATATCAAAGTATATAATCAATAATAAAATATACTCGAGTATTTTGCAATTGCGCCACCCCTCCCTTGAGATAAAATGATGAAGAAAACTTATTTGATGAATTTTAATGGCTCTCCCGGAGCCACTCGCGGCATGTTAACATGAGGGTTAGGGAACTTCGGTGCGCCCTGTAATATTTATTATTTTGTTAAACATATTACCGAATTAGGTTGCGATAACTTTCCAACATGTCGGAACTGAAGGGGATGCTGACGCCAATTAAAACTTCACATTTTAAAGACGGTAATTATAACAATCTGTTGATATCGGAATTCCGATGATCTTATTTTTTTTATCGGTTTCGCCACATATGAGACACCACCGGGCCAGGTCTAAAACATCAGGCGATGCTAGTGGGCGTTATAAAGGGAAAAGGAGTGATTTAACTGTTGTCCCCACCACATACCCGTATTGCATTTGGAAACGAATCGAGTTTCCTTGTCACTGCGCACATCAGTTGAAATCAAATAATTCATTACCCAAACGAGAGAGCAGCCCGGAAGAAATTCTCAACTTCATGGCCCTGCACTTTTAGTGCTAAAAGGAGCAATCGATAAGGGTATCGAGAAGATACTCTTACGGAC
>JAPMAF010000347.1:0-15297 GCA_026537445.1 Silvatares holzenthali | reverse complement strand
CATTTACATGTGCAATTGTACAGTATGTTACAGTCCCAGATGGATGGTGGTGTCGTGGTGTCTCATGTGTAGTAAAAGATAAAAAAATACAATACAATACACAATCACGTCCACAATTCTCATCCGCCGGTAGGACCACATTTAACTTCTTCCCTGACGTGAGATTCAAACTCCGATCCTCCTGGGTTGTTCTTAGTTATTGGACATTTCAGTTTCTAACTGGTCACGATAGCTTCAATAGTAGACTACCTACAACATGGGCCTCTTCAAGTTCCGCGTTAATCCTACGGTATCCCTAAGTCTTTCTCACCCCACATAGTGTCTTATAATGTTATAGGCCTGCCTCAGCGGTGCCCTCTATGAAGGAATACTTAAAAATATATTAAATATCATCGATAAAGATGCTTTTGAGGTGACGTTCTCACGATGACACCGCTTTATAAATTATCCGTAAAAGTAATAAATAATAAATTACTACATCCGATTAGAAAAATTAACATTTTATTTCTTTGTCTAATTCCTCTTTGCGTTTCGAGACTTTCGCGGCTTATTATTACGAACTTACTCAAAGTATTACTTGCTAATGAGTCGCTGACGGCTCAAAACGCGAAGAACACTATATTGCAAAGCGAATATAAGTGGAATTAGACAAAGAAATAAAACATCTACGTTTTTAAATGAGTTTCCACAAAGTAATCACTGATAAAATACAACGTATAAAAAGTAGGACACCGTATGAATCGTGTATCGACATTTTTCTGGAGATAGAGGCAATAAAATAACAGATTAGGATATTTAACTTGAGTGGTTCCTCAAGTGACAAAATTTCAACCAGTGCATACTACCAGTGTATGCATAAAGAAGAGAACAATAGCTCTCACTATGAGAAATAAATGGACCTATAGTCAAACAAATTGGAAAATGTAATTAATGGTTTGTATGCTTGAAGTAGAAACGGGCTGATCATGTTGCAGCAATATCAAAAGATAAATGGAATAAGCGAGTTTTTGAGTGAAGACAATGGAACAACAAGATACCAGGTACGTCCATCCTTTGACACCAAGTACGTCCATCAATCGCGAAAGAGTAGACTGAAAGCTATGCTTAATCCCCTTTAAGGCACTTCAAGGAATGGTCCCACAATATATTCGTGAGCTCTGTATAATGGAAGACCTAAGTGAAAGGAGATGTTCACTGAGGTCTGCTTCATCGGATGCCAGGAATAGATTGCTTGAATCTATTCGAGCAAATCTGCCAAAATACCGTGACCGAGCTTTTTGTGTGGCTGAGCCTGTCTCGTAGAACCAACTACCACCGTTAATCAGACAAACCGACAACCTTGCTTAGTTCAGGAGGCAACTGAAAACCATACTCTTCAAAAAGAGTTTTGATGAAGCGCCTTTGAAGTGAAACTATTTTACTAAACGACGCTATATAAATAAACGGATTTGATTTGATTTGAATAAGAGAGATATGTCGTGTTCAGAAGGTGAGATAGACATCGGAGCGAAAGAATATAAACAACTATTGAGAGAAAGCTTAAATAGAACACAAAGTAATGAAAAATAAATCGGATCTGTCTGCATATCTCATCTCAAATAAACGACTTTTTCCTTCAATATTCATTTTGCTGAGAGTTTCGTTTGAACATACAACTTTTAAAGTATAAACTCCCACGGGGATGGTGAAAATGACAATTCCGAATAGTGTCTAAAAATTCCTCCTTCACATGTTTAGTTTGAGAATTGGCCTAGGCGCCCAATGTGTGGGAAAGCGTAGGAATATTTTTTAGAAGCTAATACAGCACTTTGCGTACTTTCGTAGTGATAAAGTAATGTGATATCGGGAAACTTCGTCGAGTGTTTTGGAGGGCGTTAATATTTCAATAAGATATTTCAGAAGGGTCCGTTGCACGCCATGTGGCCATTTTTCACTTCCACAGAGTCCACCTTTGAATAATTGAGATAGATAATATAAGCCGTGCAGCTAACACAATACCATACAACTCCAGCGAGGATCATAAATCATTCAAGGGAAAAGTATGACAAAAGTAATCTATTCTTTTCGCTTTTCCGTGATGATATATCACCCCGGGATGCGAGGTGTAACATCAGCGCATTGTTGAAAAATATTCGCATTATCAAAATGACTACTTGATTTAATTAACTTCATGGTTTTTACAGCCGAAAATACTGATCCGGAAGGAGACGTTTACTTTGAGTTCAAAACGTTGGTTATTAGAGCATTTCGTATATATTTATAATTTTCTGATACAAAATCACCCCAAGAATACTTTGCATTGAATGTCTCGATATAAATTTCATGGCCTAGCGTATTTAAAGAAACTTATTAAATCAAAATGCTAATTAGAACAAACCTTTTATAATAAAAATAAGCATTGAGATAGCGTAAAATTTCTCCATGTTTTTTTAATAGGGATGTAAAAATCAAACTCTTTAATCTGCAAATCGTCTGAATAATTTTAATATTTGTTTTTAATATATAGTTGTCGTTCAATAACAGTCTAATCAAGAAAAAACATTATCGATCGTCATTTTCAATATGCTGTTTGCCGTTATCAGGAAACAGATGGAAACATATTAATTAAGTCATTTAAGTATTGTGGAGGTTTTCCAAATAACATTTTGCCAATAATGCACTTGCAATTCTGTTCGAGATATCCTAGAAAATGTCCTCTTGGTAGCATCAGCTGGCATCATTCCAAGAATAATAGCTGCAGTACGCAATTTTCTACTTGGGCTGTCGCTGGATTCGATGTACTATTATTGTATGTATAAGTTTCCCACAGGACAGGAAAATGCCGGGAAATGATTCTGAAAAGTAACATTTGTAAGCTGCTCAAAAACTGGTTCAACATTTTGCAAGTTATTTTACTTGTTTCGTAACAAAATAATAAAGTTCTTCTACCTATATAATTACAAATACATAACAGAGACTCAATGGTTTATATAGCCTCACTATATAGTGCAAAATGTGAAAATAGTACAAGGATGATTGCAATATAAAGTTAGTGGAGAGAGAGAAAGAGATCTTACATACATATATAACATCACACCGAGTTACGATAGAGGTAGGCAGAAAGAATCAAGCACCACCTGTCTATCCTGACACACCTTTTACCTCCTCCACATTTATACATCTCGTCATACACGCACGACGGTTGCTGAAGCTCCTTACATTGCTTTCGTTAAAAAGTTGAGAAACGTGCTCCTGCCAAGTTTTTCTAAAACTTTCTCGTACTGTTCTTCCACTTATCGCACTGTAGATCTGTTTTTAGTCTTTCGTTTACCATTTATTCAACATATCCAAATCATTTCCAACATCCGATATTCATTCTGTCCGCAATTGTTACATTTAATCGGTATTCTCTTCTGATATCTTTATTTCTTATCCTATCAAATGGTAACGTGTCGATAAACTCGAAGTGATAGGGTAAGAAATTAAAATATTAGGAAAGAATGCAGTCTTATAGCAGCAATAATAAACAAAATGAAACTTAACGCCTTAGAGTGGTTCAAATTTATTGAATGGCAGTTGTAAGAATAACTGAACCGATGTATGAATACAATGCGAATGCACTTGGCAAGGTTACATAAGGTAGCTCCAGAATAACCTGACAAGAACAAGTTCATCAATGCCTACGTTTGCCCTGTTAGCAGTAAGTTATTTCACAGCCGATTCGGCTGTCATATAATTCAGATTAGAGAGTTTTCATTCAGGATATACTAACGAGACGAAACTACAAAAACAAGTGAAGGAAAGTAGGTAAGAGAAACGTTAAAGAGTACAAGATGGAAGTAAAATAAAATCTGTCCAATGCAATATCTTAAACGTAATTTTTTCTATGGAAAAAACTTACACTTGTGATCTTAAGTTATAAAGCTTTAATTAAAAATATATTGTAAAATAAATCGAGCACAATAACTTTCAAGTCTCTGAAAAAAACGCTTTTGGATCACTCGATACATTATCCCCATATTACATACGAGAATACGGAACAACAATATTGCTGAAGTTTCTTGCCTCGATCCTACACGGAACATGAAACTTCAATAAGCATCGTATGATCGCAGCTCAGTTCTCACTTACACCACTTACGCCCATACACCCGCCCTTGCGGTATTCACGAAACTAAAATTTCATTTAACTCCCGCGAGTGCACGAATAAATTCGCCTTAAACTAAATCCAATTTTACTGCCGACCTCTGCGGACGAAGATGCACGTAACCAGTGCTACGTGTACCAAACGTATTTCATCTCTTGCAGATACATTTTCTATACATCTCTTGCAGATACAGTTTCCATGAACTCTGTGTACCGCGAGTACTTGCTGTAAATATTTAATATGTAACTTTTAATTTGTCTGCATGATTCGCGAAACAATGTCCACGATCTAATCTCTTTTTAAATACCATAAACTTTTAACACTTATTAAATCCTTTTGGATATCACTGTCACGAACCAATTCTGCATCGTTATTACTCAAATTTGTGAATGTTCAGGTGAATCAATCATCGTCAACACCATGAGCTCGACAGCCCCGAGCAGGTCTTGGATCAAAGAATCTTCTCCACTCTGTCCTATCCATCGGGACCGTTCTCCATCCTCTCAGGTCCAACGCCACTGCATTCTTGTCAATACCGTCCATTCACCACAGTTTTACTCTTCCAACACTTCTTCGTTCTTGTGGTTTGGTTGTATTCAGGTTCTTAATAACGTTGTTTTCATTTGTTCTGATTATATGGCCCGCCCATCTCGGACGCTCTATCTGAATGCTCTGTATGATGTCAGAAATTCCATAAATGGTATATCTGCGGCGCCAGCAACCCCCCTCATTCAATGGTTCATATATCCTACGAAGAATTTTCTTAAGTGAATTAATCACTATAGAGTAATTTAATGATTTTCATTAAATTTCTTCAAGGTGAGTTTAACTTCAATGTTCCACCCTTGTTTTGTGCGTTCGACAGCAAGACGAAAATAGATCCTAGTTGTTCAGCTCTAGGCACACAATAAGAAAATATTTAATGTATTTACGCAGTGTATAATATTGAACGGTTATATTGTTTCAGGGCCAACAAATTTAGATTTTGGTTTTAAAATTTCATTTGCATTTTTTAATTATTTGTTTACGACTGATACAAAATGTAATAAATGCATTCGGGTCTTTTTTAATTTTCTTTCATTAAATTTTGTTCCAGAACCCGTGTTAATTATTTTTTCTCATTATTGTCTTCATCTCCTGTATGAAATTTGAAGAAATAAAGTTGGATTATATGACAATGACTACTACAATAAAGAAAACTAATACACAAGGTTACCGACAAAATAAATTCTTTAATTTCATCAGAGAATATTGGTAATGGAGCAAACCCATCAATTAGCTATTACATTTCAAAAATATAAATTCTCTGAAATTACTATTTTTTCTTTGAACCAAATTGCACACACTTAATACCACCGTTTCAAATTCTACTCAACTACCACAGTACAAAACTCCGAATACCATTTTTATTCATGCATTCTGATGGTATTTCACAAAATATCGTTAGCATGATAATACAACTGGTTTAGTATCACTGGATGCCAAAGGATTTCATCCGACGATTACGATTCGAGTAACATTTGCGACGGCAAACATTAGATATCTAATTGAAGTTCAGGCAATACTTCCACACACGCTGTTACCACGATTCCTTCAATCTCAAACGTTTAAATTCGGCTATCAAACAGATCAGACACATTCACCCGATGTAGCTGTATGCGTTTGCCGGCTACTTATTCTATTTTCTCGTTTCAATTTTGGTTAAGTTGCATCCACCCATAAAATATAACATAAAACGGTGGCGAATAGGTATTAATTCGCTACTGGTTAACTGCAATTCTATGCATATAATACATTGTAAAGCAGATTAAATATGTCCTAGTATTGAAAATATTGGATTAAATCTGTCGCATATTGATGGATGCAATTCGTTCAAATGAAGTTTTGCGTAAAATCTATGAACATGTTAATTAAATGAATTTTCAGCGCCATATGTAAGGTTGTTTATACATGGTTCAAACCACTTATAAAAGATGTAATATGTTAAGGAGTACGAAAATAGCATTAAACTTCGGTTACTTTGTGGTCCATTTTTAATCTATATATTTATCATATTTTTCTTGTTTTTTTTTACCACAGAATATATACATATTTTTTAATATATAATTAATTCTTACCAGTGTCAGTTTAATACGTAAGTCAGTATTCCGAACAGCAGAAAATTGCTGTTCGTAAAACATAATTGAGTTTCAAATTAATTTAAGGTTCTGCGATCATAGCTTGCATATAAACTTACAACTAATAATAATTAATTATAAATAAAAAATATATATTATGTGGTCAAAAACTTAGAAAAATATTATAGAAATTAGCACCTAAAATACTTACTTTTCAGTAGACCAAAACTACTACTGATACAACAGTGTAGTGAAATAAAACATATGAGTTAAAAAAAAATTATATTCATAGATCAGACTGGAAAAAATTCAAATTTCGGTCAATGTCCACCCTGAACATTCAAGGCTGCGTTGATGATGTGCGTTGAAAATCTTTACGGCAGACTGTGTTTAAAACTTATTGAGTTTGTTGTTGTTTCAGTGTCAAGAGCGGAAATAATGGCGAGCCCTGAACTATTTGTCCGAAGTGGTTCGGATATCAACCTCACATGTGTTGTAAAGCACACTCCAGACCCTCCCAGGTAAGTTTTGTCATTTTACTTTATTACTTGGCACACAAACTACCACCGGTTTACTTTGGAAAGTAAATTTTGTACGCCTTCCATAGAACACACGCACGGGTCGTTTCACGCTAAATTTAGTATAGAAGATTTGCTCAAAAATAATATATGTAAACTGCTCAGTTTTTAAATTCAATCACGTCCATGGTTTGTATTGGGCTATGTTATTTTTCAACTGCATGTGACCGTTTTCTATAAGCTAAACCAAATCATTACATCGTGAACAGTGTATTCAATTGTCTCCTTGATTTGGTCGATCCACTGCGTTGCACTAGCCGTATTCTCTCTAGGATTCTAGCAGTAATGCATTTTTAAAGTAGAAACATAACATATAGTTAAGATACTAGTTTTAATCTATATCTCATATTTCACGTTCCTACAGCTGTCTAAAAATACGGCAAAATAAGCTTTAGCCGTATGATGCGGGGACCGAAATATTATTTTCTACATACATTCGTAAAGAATACTCTCGAGGCAAAATTTTTATTAGAATAGTAGTTAAATATATGTTCTGTCTTGATTATCATTGGTGAACAGTTTTCAGTGGGTGAACACATGAGCCCACGCCTGAGCAGTTTCTCGATACAAGAAAAAGAGACAGTAGTCTATATTTGAATGTTAACCTCTATTTTAATTTCTAAATGTGAATCAGTTGCGCAGTTATGATTTTTAGCAATACAAATGATGTTTTAGGTGTGGTTTGTCAATGTTTGAAAGACCCTTCTATATGTAGTATTTTTCCACAGAAGGAATGATAGACTCAAATACATGAAAAATAATATGCTCATTTCACAACAAATGAGAAATTGCTATCTTAACATTTCGAAAAAATCTCTAAATACAATATTTCCATAGTTAGAGATTATCATCCTAATTATTGAAATAACATAGGACAAATGTAGGTTTCAAGCCATAGTTCAGATTTTTAAATATTTATCTTTTGTGGTTGATTGTCGTGACATTTATTCAACAATTTATCGTTACCACTGCACGACTATTCGAAACTCGATCATTGCACGTTTCTACAGAGCTTTCGATACTCTCTCTTCCCACACCGCTATTTCAATATGTTGATGCATTTTGCACAAAGAATCTGTAACGCCCAAAGTTATGCTCACTCCTATATGGAAGAATACTGAAAACATTGAATCAGATCAAAAAGCTATGAATATGAATACTGATATCTCTACGGCGATAGAAATGCAGCTTTTGAAATGTATATCGATGTTGCTTTAATATTAGTAGATGTGCTTCAAAAAGAAAGCGTCAAAAATACTTTTTTTTTAAAATCTTATACTACATATGAGAAACTACGACACCACCATCCGTCTGGGTCTGCAACATTCAGCGCAATTGCGCATGTAAATGCTGTGTAGCAGTCGGAGGAGAAATTGAAAACCTGGTTATTCAGTTCTAGTCACGAAATATGGATAAATCCATTTTACGTGGCTTATTATACTGGACGGTGGTTTTGCTCCAGGGCGATACAATATCTACCATTATTTTTCAGTCTAGGTTGAATGTACATTTGAAATGCATTTTTTCGCTGTTTTGATTTTTTAAAATTATTTTTTTCATTTTGGTGAGATTCGAACTCGCAACCACCAGTGTTCCTCCAACGCTTTAGTCAAGTGTCTTTACCACTCGACCACGAGGCCGATAATTGATGGATATTTTTACATATGTAATGCCCATATAGTTCTAACAACTTTTCAATTAGCATCGTTGTAAATTTTCTAGTATTTTACATTGCTACTATATTTTATAGGTAAATGTATTAATACAATTGTGTTCTAACTCACTCGAAACGTAAAGCTCTTTTGGCAAATAAAGTATTATATAATACAATATATTCTTTGGTTGTCTGAAGAGGTCTTACATAAATAAAATCCTAATCATTTTAAGCTGAGGGTTTAAGAAAAAAACTATTGTAATTCCTATTCCGTCTCCGGTTCTCCGAGATTTCGCCGAGGAAGAAGACGAAAGTAAATGAACGTTTTTGTTGGTAAGCCTTACTTATGAGGTTTTTACGGATCGTCTAGTTTTCAACTAACATGATTAAACCCTCAGAGCGCCGCAACTGCTATTTTTATTAACGACCACCCGCCAATGTTTAACAAACTCGTTATTTTTATTTTTCTCGTTAGCGCAAAGAAATGATGGAACAAGAAAACAACAGGGAAACTTTGCTAACCAGAAAAAGTTATCATTGTTAAGGGCACTGGGGAGATTTATTGCTGGTGCCAGCTAGCTGAAAAAAAATTGTATCAGACACGAACGAGCGCCCAGTAATAAGAGAAATGAAAGGGACAATTTTGGAAATCAAGACAAATTGCTGCCATTATGAGAATCCCACGCTCAAAATTAAACCGAGTCCGCAATTTTTCGGTTTCGAGATGCCTTATGATCAATTCAAACGCAATAATTTGGAGATTAGTTTTGTTCCGTCGCTTTCCATGACGAACGTAAGTGGAGCATTCCATTACGAAGATCCTTTAAAATGTGGAATATTAATATGTCCTTTTAAATTCTTTAATACACAAATGTAAATTGGAGATATTGCTACTATCCAACAGTAAATTACTTTCTTCCATCCTATGGAACCCGAGAAACCTTTAATAGCTAGAATAAAAATAAACACTAGCTAAAATATATCCTTGTAGGTTTTTCTATATTATATTCTATTGCATAAGACATTTGACTAAAGCTCTGGAAGTCGTAGATTCGAATTTCGTCGGAGTGCAAATTTAAAAATGTATTTTTCGATTCAGATTTTAAATTTAAATGTATTAAAAATATATTTTTAAAAAACTGAAATGCTTAAATGAACTGAAAAATGTTCACCCAAGACTCGAAAACAGCGGTAGTTCTTTATCGACCTTGGTGAAGTGACTGCCATCTTGTTGCCAGTCATGATACAACGGGTAAACATTTGGCTACTGTATGTTCCACAAAAATTGACGATATACCGAAGTTGACAATGTTTGTTGACCGTAAAATTGGGGTTTTTCAGACATTAGAAAAAAGTGACATTATATCCGAGTTCACTAAAAAGCCGAGGTTGTTATAACCGAGGTACACCGTATGTACTTATACTTTGTCTTTAACCACATATTAAATGTAGTTTAAAATACATACATACATACATAAAATAGTATCTACGTATAAAAAAGATATATTCATATTACTTAACAAGGAAATAAATTTTCTTTCTCCGAACGACACAATATTATCGTTTGTAGCGGCATTGGACAATGGTACTCGTATTTAGGAGTTTAATACATTTAAAAATTGATTTGAATAATACGTACAAACCTTATATCTAATCATTTGAGATAATCTTTATGCCAAAATTACTTTATATACGTCACATATCATATATGTGATGTATGTGTACAGCAGTTTTCTCAATAATTGAAGAATCCATGAACTGCAATAGCTCAGGTAATAAAATGGAGAATAGCTTCACAGTTTTCATAGAGTTGTAGAGTCCCTGAAATGGATATTTCCTGATCGACAAGTTTATTGCTTTGGTACTTAAGCTGTTGAGTTATCTGGCACAAGTGAAAGATTTTACTTATCTTGGCCGTAGCTTTACAAGCAACGGTAGATCACTAAAATCGAAGTCAAATCATTTATTTTGCATAGGTCTAAAGAAAACACTTACAAATTGTCAAATCAAAATTACATTTGCAATAACACAACATAACTCTCTGCTGCTAGGAGAGAAGTCACAATGTATAAAATAAAATAAAATAAAATTAAATGTAAATGTAAATGTAAACAGTTTAATCTTTTGTCTGCTGTAAAAGGGGATCGTCGTAATAATTTAAATGCGATTAAATTAAATTAAACAACTTAATTCGATATCTGCTATTATAGCAAAGTCAAATGTACAAATAATCTAGTACTTACTGCTGGTCTTCAACCGTTAGAGCATAGAAAAAAGGTCGGGATGATCTGCTTGTTTTACCGATATTTTCATGGAAGATGCTCTCGGGAACTGGCGTCACTGATTCCTTGGGCTGCTGTGTTTGGTAGAGCTAAGCGTTTTGCGAACGCCCGTCACCACTTCACAGTTGATATTGAGTGCATGAGAACTAATAAATTCTCTAACTCCTTGTGTGAGGTGGCCCGGTTGTGGATGACCTTTCGTTGTCTGTGTTTCCTCCTACCTATAACGTGGACCTCTTCAAGTCCCGCGTTAATTCTAACCTATCCCTAAGTCTTCCTATCCCGCATAGCGTCCTATGATGTTATAGACCTGCTTCGGCGGTGTCTTCTATGTGAAAATACTTTTAAAAAAAAGTAAACTTTAAATGCTGTGTCATACGGAACAGGCATTTCATCTTATCTCTTATATATTCCTCTATACAGTAATAGACTTTTCTACATAGCGTTTTTACATATCATTGAAAATATTTAAATAAGAGTGGCTGCATGTATTAAGATTTAACGACACCATGCACTTTATTATCGGCAACAGAGTGCTTTCAAAGGATTCGAAGATGCATGCTATAGTCTAGATACCTACCTCACTATATGGCAGCGAAACGTCAACTTTATAGAAGGTCGAAAACAGAATAATTGCAGTAGAAATGAGTTCATTAAGATGGTCAATACCAATAAGATAGGATAAGTAATCAAAATGTTAGGGAAGAATGATAAATAAAAGTAAAAATCAGAAATAGGAAAAAGTTGAGTATTTTAGAGGGTTCGGACATATCAAGCAAATAGCGAATAAATAATAGTAAAACATATCCATAGTGTAAATATAATAGAACTTGGTAGAACAATGCGCTTGACTTGCAAGAACATATTTGTTAACGAAAGTAATGTGAAGAATCTCAACAACTTTCCAGCGTGTATGGTGCGATGCATGAATGTGGAGTAAGCAAGAAATTATGAGTGGCGCTCCATTCTCTCTGCTTATCGCTATTGGAAAAAGGCCTGAAGTTCATGTAAGTACTGTTTTTTGCTATGATACTTAAGTAGTTGATTTGACACAAAAGGAACTCGAAATCGTAAAAAAATATTTTCTTGTAGACTTGTATTGTGCATACGAATTTACTTTTGTTCACTCGGGAATAAGAAACAGCGATTTCAAACATTTACGTAGAAATTTCAAAAATATTTTACCAGTTTCGCTCAAATTATCTATTTCAAATATATTAATCTTCAAATAAACAATTCTGTAGAAATAAACGTAATTTATTTTTGTTGGTTTTTAATATATTCTTAACCAAGCCGTGACATTTATTTGAGTCACCGCAAAGTGTTTGGTTCCACGATTATGAATACTCGAGAAATGTAAAAAAAAATAAACTCGAGCTTTTTTAAAAAAAAACTTTTTAAATGATACAAGTATACGAGAAAAGTATATTCTAAATTGACATCATTTTTTATACATACTCGTATATGACAAGCCCCTGAAAGAGGTTCTTCTATGAGAAAATTTAATTTCGTCTAGCATTTCTGAGCCGGTAAAAAATTTAATTAATTCTGGTGAAAAGTATTCATACAGAAAACAATTCAAATATTGTTACGGTATTATTTATACATGTGTATATACACGAGCCTTGTTTAAAAATATAATGCCTTGCCTCAAAACAAATTTCCTTTTTAAGATCACCTTGTAAAAAAAATAGACTTATTTTTAATAGATTTCTGATCACTGTGCTACACATAGTTTCCACAGCCTACAATCTTTTTGAGAATTTTGCCACTTGAAACTTTACCAAATTTGTATTCAAACATTCAAACTAAATTACAGTTTGAAAAAAAGTCGTCGAATCAGCCTCGTAAATATATAAGATACTGTAAGAGCAATATCAAGTATAATAATCTGCAAATAACTAAATAAATAATTGAGAAAAAATATTCTATTAGAATTAAAAATAGAAAATGGTTCTGTGGTGCAGCAGTTTATTGTTCTCTATAACTATTAAAGATGATGTGTATTAGTAAACCCTTATTTAAGAAAATGCAAATGGCATGTTGTTACCTAATATCGTCTTGATATATTTGTTGCACATTCTAGTAATCTGTTTTCGTCAGTACACAAAGACGGAAAATGGTTTGCTGGCAGAAGATATCACTAAGCAATTGATTCTTATATACATTATAGGAATGTATATATGTCAAAAAAACTAGTTTCCCTTAATGGTAGAATACCATGATCATTTGATACCTTATATCCTTTAGCTATTTTTGTTCATTAAAAACATTTTTAATTAGCAGAATGTCGTAGAAATTATTTACTAAGTATGCATAAAAATATGTTTAAAACACAACCACATATAACAGAATGAATAGTGTATTATGTGTTTCTCGATATTGATCTGAAAAATATACGTAATGATTAATTTAACTTATAATTTTTAATTTGAAACTTAATAATTGTAATATTCTTGAGATATCAGAGTACTGTGTAGCAATTCTCTCGCGGGACCCTGGTCGTGTCACGTAATAAATGGAAATTCGATTGTGATACTTTCAACAAGATTTAAACGTAGTTTCCAAGGTTAAATGTAATTAATTTGAATCGATTCGTTGACTTATTTGTGTAGACCCGGCTATACCTTAAGTGCTTTAATATTCTTTTGGTCTTTTGTTGAAAGTCACCGAGGCTTTCTGCGGGCAAGGACAACCATTAACAATACAATGGGCTCAATCCTTTTTCCTCGTTCGCAGCCGGGAATATCTGTCAATGACAAGTCTTTTCCGCGAAATCCTTCAACTTTATGTATTTCGTCCGGTCTTCCCATTTACGATTCCTCCAACAAAAATTGATTTTCCTTTTCTCCCCCGAATCCCATAATATTCTTTCTAGCGCCGAGCCCATTCATATTCTTTCCTCATCGGTTTGTAACAATACCTCTCGTTTATCTTCGGAAGGACAACTCTCATCCGGTGTAATAAGTTTGGCGTTATGATTAATGGAATATTCTCCTCAATAGGATCAATACGTACAAGCCTATAAATATTTCAAGTGATATTTGAATACGCTGTTGAATTTTCAAGCGTGCTCTCGAGAACTACAAATAATGGGAATTCTACCCAAAAACGGGCCGAACCAAAATAACGGTAGAAATCAGTTTATCCCGGGCTTAACAAATATAGAGACGGTTCGTTTGGCCTGCTCGTATGATTTGAAGTTTTAGATTTTATGTTAGTCCACGCTTTGTATCGTATTATATACGTGTGTTAGCATATTTACATCATCCACTTTTCGTTGAAAAGGGAATTGATATAGAAGTTAGTCATTTTTACGGAGAATTTGCCTACGTTTGTATTGGAATAGGTTAAATGTAAAGTAGGTTATGATTTATCAATATTAAATAAATAAAACCTTTATCCCAGATAGATGAAAGAGGTATTATAATACTGTGTATTTCATAATACATTTACTCTATATGAGTAGTGTACTACTTAAAGAAGAACATCTCAAATATTTTTTTACTAAATAATTTTTCCACTTTATTCAAAATATACTTGTAAAATACTATAGAATACACGCTGCTACCAAACGTTGTATATTGCGCTATTTACTAATCAAACACAAAAATAATAACAAAACGGAATGAAAAAAGATGTGCCGCAATTTTAGTCAAAAGTAACGAAGTTAAAATATGATACATTATGGTGAAAAGTTGATTAAACTATTACTTTGAACTTTGCACTAATCTTAAAACTTTGGTGGTTTTCTACGAAACTAATCAATCAAATAGCTTTTGATGTTACGTTTTGGAAGCTTTCAGGGAAAGTTTCGTTCACCGAACTTGCCCTCACTAGGAATTGATTTATTCCTATCATAGTATGAACCAAGTAAATTTACCAAAAATAATATATTATTAAATTAATCAAATTATCGCTTCGATTTCTTCTTTCTCGCTGTTCATGTATAATAAAAATCTCATGGAATAAACAGAACAGCATCATTATATTTCAAAAGCATCTTATAAAATATCTACCAGATACTTTCTAACCATTTTCGACTACTGTACTATACACCGTGATCTATCAGCTGAACAAGCATACATATTTCATACAGCAAAAAAAATGTGCAATACGCTTTGTTTGTGACTACATCTCTCCCAGATATAAACATTTTTATAATTCCGCTTAAATGAAAGTAGAAGCATGCATCGTGCCACATCTACAACGCCATGACAAGTAATACTCCACATAATAGATTTCGTCTAAGCATTTTTATCTCACACTTCACTCCACTCCACTCAACGATACAATCGATTATTTCTGGTCAAAGGTGATAGAATGTATACGTAGATTTTGGATATATTTAAGGTACTGACAACGTATTGCAGGAGCAAGATCCTCCATCTTCAATAAACATTGTCAGCATCAACTTATATACATACATACATATAAAACATTATGCCATTTTCAGATATGGGTAGGCAAAGAGAAGGAGCGCCACTTGTCTCTATGCTGACATACCCTGCTTCCTCCACGTTCATGCATCTTCTCATAC